>ML335632.1:0-100518 GCA_005239505.1 Nicotiana paniculata | reverse complement strand
CAACAAGTGCACACCATCGTGACTTGTCCCAAGGTAAATCCATAAATATCAAAATTATTTACACACGCCATAAGCTAATAAAAATACCTCTTTTAGATAAAGAACCCCAAAATCTAGAGAACAATCAAATATCGCCTCAAATAGGCATATTTAATCGTCGTGACCATAGTCATATAATCTACACTCGGGTGTGGCAACTCATGTCCCCGACTCTAACTCAAAACGTTAATTAAATAAGCATGTTATAAATCGCAGGTACATTTCATGTGGCGCGGTTTGCAACGTGCCCAAAAATAACAAGTGCACACCACCGTGACTTGTATTAAAATAATTCCATAAATATTAAAAAGCGGATAAAAAGTAAGAAAGGTAAAAGCACAATAGGTTTAAAACATGTAAATAATTAGATAATTAGGGCAAATATTAATAGTTAAGCGACCGTGCTAAAACCACAGAACTCGGGAATGTCTAACACCTTCTCCCGGGTTAACAGAATTCCTTACTCGGATTTCTGGTCGCAGACAAATTAAAACAGAGTCAAATTTCCTCGGTTTGGGATTTCAATAAATAAATGGTATCCCGGAACACCGTAAAAAATTCGGGTGGCGACTCTGAGATCTAAAACTAAATCCCAAATCCGCATAATGTCACGTAAAGTGGAAAAACTCCCGTATCCAACCCTGTGTCGGAAAAAGGAGGTGTGATAATAGTTAGACTGGATCAAGTAAACACTTTCAACTGTATGCTCCACTCTATTATTGAACTGGAAGCTTGTTGCTGCCTTGCGTCATCAACCCCACCCCCACACCTACCCCAAGAGAAAAAAATCAAAAATAACCCAACTTGTTGCATGTTGTTGGACATGCCTATTGAACCAAACTATATGGCATATATTATATTTTGTTCTACATATTCATGCCTTGAACCAAACATTACTAATCTTTTTTTGGTTACTTTTTGACTGCTCTTTCTTTTTTACTTGTACCTTTTATCGCAGTATCCATTATTTCTTAACGTGACTTTATCGCATGTGAGGCCTTAACGATAAAATAGTTTGTTCTACATACTTATGTCTGTTGTTGATCTTTTAAAATATATTCATACTAGCTATTTTTGGACTCTGATAACTTGTTCTACCTTAAGGACTATTTCAGTGATATTAATAGATCTTTCAACTGTGGTATCCTGCTCTGGCATTACATTGTTGGTTTTCTATTTCATCTCCCCCCCCCAAACACACACATATATTGGTGGAGTGGAGGGCTTAGGTTATCCAGCTAGTTCAATATTTGTTGGACATACTCTTAAGTGTTTTAATGATTGTACTTATCAGCAAAGAAAGTATTTTAGGCACCTCAGGGTATCTCCTAGTGGTCAGTGAAGCCTGAAAGAACCTTAGGCTCTCAGGTTCAAACCATAGTAGTGGCAATAAGACACTAGGTAATTTCTTCTCATTTTCTTAAGATTCTCATGTGTTGTAGCCACATAATATAGTGAACAGTAATTGTCTCTTCTGGGACTTATTTTCACTTGTAGTATCATTGTACAAATATTGGCTCCGTTGTGAAAGCGAACTTTTTTTGTAGAGGAAACTAGAATAGTGGCAGTTGAGTATACGTGATCGGTGTTCATATATGTTTTTACAAGTGATCGCGTTTTGATGTCAGTTCCAGATCCAAAAAAATACGAATTAAACAAATAAATGACTCATGATTCCCAATTAGGGCTCAATTATTACTAATGTGACCAAATATTCATGTTGTTGTACCTATTTGGCATATATCATTATCTTTACATATTCTTGATATATAGTATTGCTACAATGCTCTACAGGTAACTTCTCTACAGACTTGTCATGAATCTGATGAGTTTAAGGCAACATGTCGGATACATGTTGACTATTTGAATATTTCAATACTCTATATTTGTATGTCTCTATAAGATGCACACATTTATGTGGAATCTGGTAACTAAATCATCACGATATCAAAAATACAGGAAGAGAAAGTAGCTGTTGTTTTGTACGGGGAAGACATAGAAAAGTACGGAGACAATCTCGCCCCGTTTTCCACTTACTTGATATCTACTGCAAAATTGAGGGTTCCTTTACCATACGGAGTACCTATCAACCATTTTGAATGGGTCATCGATAGATTTACTGTTGTCGAAGAGGTGAAAGATGACAACTTACAAGACCCACCACTCCCGCCTCCGACGAGGTTGAATACTGTACTCTTTGCATATCTGCACAACCAACAGCGAAATACAGAATTTGGTAACCATTACTTTACACGTAGTACCCTTTCACAATTAAATTTATTTGTATCCTTACATTCTGGGACTGTGCACATTGGTCAAAATTATAAGCCACTTACAATTTTCATTAAACAGACATAATTGCCGTTGTGGTCAAATGTGGCTCGGTAAAGTCTGCTGGCGCTAACAGTAACAAATGCCGTGAAATCATCGTAATGGATACCAGGTAAGTCTGCTGGCATTCTATTTACCTTACTACTTTCCCTAGAGCATCCAAAAAGAATTGGCCACAAATATATAGCCAGATACTGTATGACAACGTCGTTTTGAAAAATCATAAATTAAATTTTCACGCAGAAAGATTTTCTCAGCTCAATATTTTAGTTTATATTGAGTTGAACTAGAAAGAGAAGGTTGAAGGGAAGCAAAATTTCACAGCTACTACACTATAGAAAAGCATTAATACAACACAAGGGCAAAGAAATAACATTGATTTCGTTAAACAATGTAATAAATAGAGTAACAAAATACTTTATATAAATTATATTAGTAAGGATCTTAAGTGATTTTGGCATATCTATGATTTTTAGAGAGAACCAAAAATATACATACATATATCTATTTGGTAGTTTTTTTGTTCTCTAATTTTGTGCCCTAAAATATATATTCTTACTACAAAAAATGCAGTGACAACTACATACTCTGGTAGTCATTAGTTCGAAACTGGAAAAACATGTATAAGTCATGCTGCATTTGTTTACTTAAGCATTCAAAATGCGTCGTTTAAAAACCATTCTGCCAACCTTCATTCTCCTGCCCTAACGTGTCACTTAATTCTTTTCACATTTCTTGAATAACGATCTTACCGAATTGTGTCCGCTATTTTTAAATTTACATCCTCTTCTTTATTATTCTTGGTGACATCATTGAAATTGTATTTTTCTGGGGGGAGGGGGGGAAGAGGGGGGGGGGAGGGAAGAGATAGTTTCACTTACTGTCCATTCCTTCTATTGTAGTGTGACGCCTACTATATTTACACTATGGGAAGACTTCGTCGACGCTGACGGAAGCATCCTAACTGCACAGGTTACTGAATATTCAATAGTTGTAGCAAAACGAATTACCCGAACCAACTATGCTGGTATGGAAAAACTTACACTTTTTTGCGCATTACAAGGGATCTGTTATGAATTCTTTCTTTACTAACATAATGTATCATACAGGATTATCATTATCAACAAAGTACAACTCGGTCATACTGATAAATCCACCATATCCTCAGGTTGGGGAACTTCTGAACTGGTATGGAACAAATATTTATGTAACCAAATTTTATACTTCGATCTTTATTTCATCCAAACTAAACATGTGCGGTTAAACTAGATGATCCAGCATATGCAATTTCCTGTGGTACCACTGTGTTTCCCTTCTCGCCAAAAAAGGGACATACTTAGCGGGCTATACGTTCAAAAATATTTCTTTCAGTTAATTACAAGCTTATAACAATTTAGTATCTATGTATCTTCGTTGAAATGCTCTTCAGCTACATTGCATCTCATTTTCCAATACGACTTTATCAGTTTAAAATCTTAGAGCTTATATGCTTTGTCACTTAAATAATTTACTGAACAGTTCTTGGGGATGTGTGACTTTGTCCGTAGATCATTGACCATTTTCGTATGGTATATGTAACATTGGTAAGGCCAACCAGTACTTCTATGAGCTTCCAATATGTACTGTTGATCATCTATGAAATAGCATTGCACCATGTTGATTTTTACGATAGTTGCTCTACAATCTGACAAACAAGGTGATACTGTTATTCAATGGTAATGAAATTTTTGCAAAAATTAACTTATTCTGCTAATAACCAGAATTTCTTATCTGTATTCTTAGAAAGTGTCTACACTATATGTTTACATACCACATATATGTTATATGTTGGAGCAGTGGTCAACTGAAAAATTATCATGTCTGCATTACAATTGTGGTCAAGTGAATGATGTAGTTTTTTTTGGTTCTGTCTGTTAATTTTTCATGTTACTGGTGTAACAGCCGCTATAATTTCTTATTGAAACCACCTATTCCTACTTTTTCCTAAGTTTTTAAAGCTTGTCCCAACCTTTCTGTATCATTTTAAATCTACCTGAAATTTTTTGGCATTGAAATTCTCGATACACATACAGGGTCAGAGACAACAAACCAACATTGATGAGATACAGTCAGCAAAATTACACACTGACTGGTCTGTCACCTGTGTTTGCACCAGAACACAATGACATTGCACCCATTGCTGATATCCCATCACAATCTCCTGTATGGGTATTTCATCCATGCTAATACGTGTACATATAAAGTACTTTAGTATTTTAACCCCAACACGATAAATCTACTTATCCCCCCCCCCCCCCCATCTTTCGCAGATACAACTCTTTGAAGTGGAAGGTAAGTTGTCGTTGCCGACTGACGACCAAGATTTCTATGAGTTATTGTGTTCACACTGGGGGCAGCAGTACAGAACTCATTCGCCCAAATTATTCATTGTGCGAGCTGCAAACAACGTGCGATGTTAACACCCAGGTATTGCAACTTCGAGTCCAAGCCTTGGCTTTATGAAAATCAAATAACGTAGATCAAATAGATGAGTTAATTTACTTGATGCTCAAAATCATGTTCTCTTCTATATATATATATATATATATATATATATATATATATATATATATATATATATATTCTAGCTTCGGCAGTACACCACAAAACATTTTTATGAATGCCTCTGCTTGTAAAACTCAATATGGTAGATTTGCTGTTTCATGTTAAAGAAACTTTATTCCCTTGAAGATTTGTTGAACTCCAGAACAGAAAAAGAGAGAATTGAACAGTTTCGCGTTTCTAAAAATTCAATCATTTTTGGTTTATGGAGAGCATTTTCATTCTTTTCTAAGAAACCAAGCAACTCGACTATTACTAATAATTGTTTTCCTGTGGGGTTGTTAGTATTAATTGTGTTTTTTTCTTTTTTGTTGCTATTAGAGTACGCTATGAGGTTGTAATGACAGATGGCAGTGGATCAGCTGTTGCAGCATTAATAGGTGATTTAGGAGAGAAATTTCTTGATATGACCGCCGCGGATATTTTTGAAATAATCTCGGCAAAGGTATGTTGTTGATGGAAATTGGAGAAGCTTTGTTAAAATTATGATGCTGTGAAAGCAAGTGTACTCTTAGTTCTTTCTCTTCTGTCTTATAGGCTAAAAAAAGAGTATATTACTTTTGACCACCATCTTGATGTGTTAAATTCATGTTTTTCTCTCTTGCAGGAACAACCATGACCTTTTGAACATGTTCGACAGCGTCTTACTTATAAACTCTTCAAGATACAACTGAGAAAACATTTTCTAGAACTTCTGATATGCGATTGTTCAGTTGCCCGCAGCAGTTGTTTCTGAAGAAATTGGAGAAAGCAATAACACTAATTTGGAAAATGTTGCAACACGGAAAGAGCTGAAGAAAGAGTTAGAAAGCGGAGAAAGCAGTCAATTGAATATGGAAGAGNGAAACCCCCCCCCCCCCCCACAAAGAAAAAATGAAGGTTAATGAACTCTATCCCTACTTTTTCATTACTCTTTTTAACATGCAGAACAAATAACTCAAACAAAACTCAAAGAAAAATAGACGTAGCAATGATGGAAGCGCACGACAAAGGCAACAGAAAATCAGAAGATTTCCTCTTTTGATCGTTAACATTCTCTTCAAGAAACCATAGTGAAAACCTACCAAGAGCAACTGCTGGAACACCTATTATAACATCAATTCCTAATGATACTATTTGAAAATTCAAAATTGCCTCCATGCACTCCACTTTTGTTGAAAATCTACAAGCTGAAAACTGAAAGTAGAGGCTAGCAAGCAATCATCACCAATTTGATAAACGTTTGATTGCCTTTCCTCCCTTAATTTTTCTACTTTGCTTTTGTGATTCCAGTATCACTAGGTGTTGCTACAAAAAGTCTAGCTTGAATGAATCTTGATAGCAATAATTTCTCCCCCACCACCTTTCTTTCAAAACCTTTTATCATAAAAAAGCAAGTGCTAAAGTCAATCCTGCTATTATGATTGAGATAGGTCTATCCTATGCTTATAGTTTGTGGGATGAGTATGCATAAAATAATAGGTGTCAATATAAACAAGAAAGTTCTTACGTTTTGGAACTTGATACTCCTACACTGTCTAACTATCTCGCTCCTGTCATTCCCTTAAGTTTTTTCTGTTTTCTTTTTGTTCGATCTGTTGGAAATGAAAGGTATTTTGAAAGGAGAGACTAGAATATTTGGGAAAATGCTAACTTGTATTACAACTTCTTGATTTTAAAACTTGAAGACATCACCCCTATTTATACTAGTGGCACCACCTCAACCAATGGCTAGGATTAAGCCACTTCAATTCTAATCTAATGGCTACAAATAAGTCTCTAGAGTATTCTACACTTTTCTCTTAATGTAGTCATAACAAAGATTACTCTAGGATATACTATTATATTCCATATACTCTAGATATTTCTTATAATATTCTAGAGTATTCTATTAATAACATTATTCATATGATAATTTCTAGAATATTCTTAATAATTGGCCTTTTAAAAAATATTGTGGCCCAATCCAAAAACCCAAAAATCAAGTTTACATTTTTAACACGATCTGAGAAGAGGATGAAAATGAGGGGAAATGAGTCAAGATTTTATCAAAGAAGTCGTCTTTAGATTCAACTACAGAACGTGTCACCCCAGCTTATTCTTTCACTACCTCCATTACTTAGCATCCTACAAATGTTCACAAATCAGTGCTGGATAAATTTAGAGGACACCATCTTTCACCAGGTTTCAGTAATATTCCACTGTTTATGCGTAAAAAGGACTTTCTCTAAGCCCGTCAGTTAACATAGAGTAATTGCTGCTACATTCTTTATACATAACAAGAAGTTGCTTATAATGCTATTATGAAAAATCTCTATGTCACAATTACGTTCTGAATTTTCTCCTATTATACAATATGCGTTTCAGTATAAACTACTGGTGTACTTCAATGAAAACATTTGCTAACATGAGATTCCAATACTTAAATATTTCTCTTTCGCTCTTACATTCACCCTTTTCTTTGCAGTCTGCGTCTGTAGACGTCGTTTGAAGCTATGTACAATTGTACATACGTATTTCGACCACGCCAGCTTGTGTACTACAGGTACCGCAAATACAACCTACTACCTTTTTTACCTACCAAATTACTTTGTCACAGGCCATTACTGGCATCCTTTTGTTTCCCACTACTACAGAAATCATGGACAATGCGCTTCACTTTGCGCAACTCACTGGCATGTACATTTACATTTTTGGTTAGCCGGTGAAACATAATGGTCCTGTAACTTATGTAAATAGTGCTTGCTGAAAGACTCACCAGTAAATATGATCCTTTTGGCTTGAATTTGTTTTGTAAATATGATCCTTTTGGCTTAGAATTTGTTCTCTTAGTTTTATGATCTATCCAAGTTTTTAAATAGAAACAAAGTCATTGTTTGTCCTACTATGTTAATGACAATTTGCGCTGGCAGAAAATGGGGCAAATGTTACAAATAAAAGCGCACAAGGAATGCATTTTTAGTTGCTTCTACTGCTTAAATATTGATTGCCTATCAATTAATATTCTTTATACCCAGATCCTTGCTTTTGAACTTCTTGCAGAATAGTTCTACTAACAGAACGTTGTCACTGGGGTTTTCAGATCTCCATCTGACCATAATATAACTCATTCTCTACCAAAAAGTTATTTATTATTTTCATTAAAAAAAAAAAAATCAGTTGCTAACTAATGAAAATTGTGTCCGGGCTCTACACGGGCCATTTCCCCACTAGTAATATATATATATATATATATATAATAACCTGACCAAGTCCTCTGCCAACCACAAATGTTCAAATCAAATTATTGTTAGACTATTGAAGCCGTCACACCACCAAATTATTGAATCAATATATCTTAAACAAATCTCAATTATTTAACGTAATAATTACTTTGATGCCAATTGTTAGAACCAAAATACTTTAGAGATGAAATCCTTCATCTTTTACCCAACATGCTCTTCGTCTTGCAAGTTATTGGTTTTCCAAACAAAAACTGGGTACTTCTCAAGTTTCCCAAGAAATATCAGAAAAGAAAACTCTACATCTGATTTAGGACCCCAAAGCAGCTACCAAACAACTAATATAGAAAACCCAATAGGATTTTGACATACCATTTTTACAGCTCAACATTTTAAAAGTAAATATTATAGGTCATAGCAATAAGGACATAGCATCATAATCATATGTCTGCTACATCTTTAATACATACCATTTTTTAAAGTACTTGTATAGGTCAAGTACACGAACCCTAGATAATACTTCATCGATCACAGCTTATAACTCATAAAAAGATAATTAACTAAAGAACAACATATAATTTTAGTCTGATAAGAAGAGATGACTTGATCTTAAGCTTTGTTGAAAGTTTCTCAAGAAGGCTGCGAAATATTTCAGGGGTCAATGGCTTCTCGTAGCAATCACCAAGACCAGCTTCCATAAACTCTTTGTGAACTTCTTCCTTGTTATTCACATTAGTCATTCCAACAATCATAGTTGTAATTCCCATTTCTCGAAGTTTTTTTGTTGCCTATAAATGGAAAAATTCGGTTAAATTGTTTTAAAATGGAAAAGGAAAAACTTATTCGTATCGAATAATTTTTTTTTTCCCGGAAAATTCCCTGGAAATCGCAGCCGCTATCCTTCGGGTGCTTGTTCACTGTGCAATAGTTCATAAATCACTTAACTTTGACTGAAGAGATCGCTGGTGAGGAGAATCGATCTCAGATCTCCCACGTGGAAAACCACTCATCCAACCAACTCAGCCAACCCTCGCGGGCTATCAGTTGTTTACAAAAGTAAATTTGCGATTAATTTCAGAAAGCTTACCTGGATACCGTCCATAAGCGGCAGCACATAATTCATAAGGATTAAATCGAAACGCATTTGTGTAATATCATGGATATTTACTGCTACGTTTCCATTTCTGACTCCCAAAGTTTCCACTCCGCACCGCTGAAGAAATAAAATGGACGTTGTTTGAGACACGTCATCATCATCAACTGTGAGTACTTTGAGTTGTTTCCCAACTTTGAAGTCATTATCAGGTCCAATTCTTTTCTTACTCTTTGAAGAAGAAGCACTCGCGCTCCAAGATATTTTCCTGCCATAAAAAGTAAGAAGAATTATCCTAAATAGCCACCCATACAATCGTATTTAATCAAAAAAATAGATATAATCTGTGTATAATTTATACGCGATTAAACTTATTACTCAAAAATAGATATAATCTGTATATAATTTATGCGCGATTAAAACTTATTATATTAATGAACTTGTTTGTTATGTTAAGTCTTTGGGTACACAATCAGGTTGTAATGGAGCAGTAAGTCCTTTTTTATTTAATCAGAGGTCTCGGGTTCGAGTTCAGAGTATAGAATCACCTTTATTAGCAAGCACAAACCCTTTAATATAAGACTTTTTGTGCGAATCCGAATTTAATCGGACCCCAATGTAGGTAACACACGCCGAGTGAGAAACCAACAAAACACATACTAAGGTAAGAATATCAACCTCATCATTTATAACCTTTCATGGTTTTACTAGAGAGTGAAAACAGCCTGGCAAAATCTAGTAGTTCTGTTATGAAGCTTAAATAAAGAATCTTTCCTAGAAATTCAGTTTTTTCTTAACAAAATGACAAATTAGTTATTTTTAATCTGATCAGGAGACTTCTAAGTACTTCCAGAATATAAAGCTAGTAATGGTACAACACTAGGTTCTGGTTAGATTTTCTTTTACCTGAATTACATATAAATTAAAGGGACCAAATGGATATATTTTTTTATTAATTTGCAGGAAAAAAAAACATATAAAATGCTATTGATAAAAACATAAATTCTAACTATTCACTACACAAATATGTAATCCTTGAATGAGAGTTTTAGTACATAACTCTCTCGTACTCAGAACAAACACTTGAATGCATGTATACTCGAAATAATTTGATGCGCACTTAAATAGGAGCCATGTGAGAAGTTTCATAAATGAATTTTGCCGAAATTTTCCATTGGAAAATTGAAAATAGCAACTCAACATAAATGAAATTTGCTTAAATTTGCTATTGGGAAGTTAAAAAACGCAACGCGACATTTAGTAGATGAGATCAGGATTAAAGGTATTATCTTATGCTTCTTTTCTTTGACTTTTAGTATAATAATGTCGATAAACGTGACATATAAGAACTTTTTGAATATATTGAGTTTTGACATTAATTTTCAATTATTGTAGCCCTTTTAGGATAAATTTGTAATAATTAGAAAATTTAAATTCTAGTTTTGCCTCTTTTTTTGAAAAATTAAAATTTGAAAATACGAATTAATATAGAATTTGAGATTTTTGGGATTTGATGGGACTTCACGGTGTTTTTGGTTACCGACTTTAATTGAAGCCAACAGCGAGTTTAACTTAATATATCAAAGGAAGCTATGACTCTTTTTTTTTTTTGTAAAGTTTGAAAAGAAGAATTTAATTCGATTTTCTCTCCTACTTACTTTTACTACGGCGATTGAAAAATTAAATTATCACTATATTTATTTCTATTTTTACTTCTATACTGCTCAAGAAAAACATGATATGAATTCTTAGATCGGAATGATTTGGCTTCCAAAGTATAACAAAATAATAAAACAAATCGCTAACTCATGTCCAATCCCAGGCAGTGAAAAATCATAGTTACTTGAGAAAGTAGAAAAATAAAATTATATAGTATTTGGTTGGGAAAGAGAAGGATGAGAAGAATATTTTTCAATTCAAATGAGAAAAAGAAGATATTACATAGAAAATTCCAAACATCACGAACAAGTAGCACTAGGTTAGGTGCATTGAAGAAACAACAAGAGACCGTTACAAATGAACCATGCTTAGATATAAAATCCTATTCTAATAGTAGTGTTAGCCTATTTTACTGAGTTGTGGTTCTAAAAAGAAGATTTAGCTAGTTATATTTCATCACGATAACTTTTGCGATTCTATTTCAGTTTTTAAGAATTAATTAAAATAAAATCTTTTGATAATGGTCTAACTAGCTTCACCCTTTGATGGGGAATGAAGTTCATGTCCTAGAAATCCTTTTTTACTGAAGTAATGGTTCATTCATGACTACAGATTTTTCTCTTTTTCTTGTTAATTTTCCAATGATTGTCTATCTTTCATGACATTCGCCTTGCATTCTTAAAACTACTAAGAACAATCAGAAGTCAAAAAATTCTGGCAAAGCAGACTATTTCCTTTCTCCTACATCTCATCTAATTAAGGTCAAGCTTCGGGTTAACTAGGAAAAAAACACATTATCATGTAGGTGTGTTCAGAATCATATAACATTGCATAAAGTTGTCTAAACGTGCTTGCTTCATCCTTGACTCTAAGAGAATGCAGGATATGTAGTCTCTGATGGTTATCTCCGTTAGTATTCTGTATTCAAAAATTAAATTTTGGAACATATAAACAGAAATGCAATAGAAGAAGCAAAAATTAATTCGAGCCCGCTAAATTCACACTATTTTTTTTATAGAACTTAACCCCCTCCTAGAATTCGAGGTTTAGGATTATGAGCCCGTTTGGATTAGCTGATTGTAAATAGCTAATAAGCTTTAAGGACCTGTTTGGCGATAAAAAAAAGTTCATTTTTTTCCGATTTTTTTTTTTTTCACATCCTTGATTACCGGTGGATGAGAATGAAGAAGGACATTGTGGAATATGTAGCTCGGTGTCTAAATTGCCAGCAGGAAAAGTATGAGCATCAGCAGCCAGGTGGATTGCTTCAGAAGTTAGAGATTCCGGAGTGGAAATGGGAGCGGATCACTATGGACTTCATTGTTGGGCTTCCACGGACTCAGCGGAGTTTGATGCAGTTTGGGTGATTGTGGATAGACTGACCAAGTCAGCTCATTTCATTCATGTGATGACTACTTATTCTTCCGAGCAGTTGGCTCGAGTTTATATCCGCGAGATTGTTAGACTTCATGGTGTGCTTGTATCTATCATCTCTGATTGTTAGATTTGGGCCGGGACAATAATGTATGAGGATTGATACTTTAGAGTCATATACAACAACAACAATAACGACCCAGTGAAATTTTACTAGTGGGGCATGGGGATGGTAAATTTTGTAGGCAGACTTTATTTCTGCCGAGGGGGTAGAGTGGCTATTTCCGATATACTCTCGGCTCAAGAGTACAAAAGGAAGACAAAAGGAGGCCAATAATTTAGAATAATATATATAATTAATGGGGTACATCATTTTCATAGGTTGTTAACGAAACATCCAATATTGTTCTACGTTTTGAAACATTGCAATAGAAACTGGCTATGCTTTTTTTTATCAACCATGGGAGAAGGGCAGACAAACTCTCTAACTCCATTGCTAGCCGTAATTCCAAAATTGTAGAGTTAAGAGTTATTGAAGTTAATCCATGATTTAGTGGGAGGCTAACAAAGGGAAAAATCTAGGTGTTAAAAGAACATGAGTATTCTCGCTAATTAACCTATCATTTCTACTAAAAGAATTTATTAATTAATTATGGATCTGTGAAAGACAGTAATTTACTTTGAAAATAAAGAGCAAAGCTTAGGATCAAAGAAGGTGGAAATAACACAACTTTCATCCACATAAAATGAAGAAAACTAACTGAACACACTTCGAGATAAAGATGAAAAAGATATACGTAATGAATTATAAAAAGAAAAAAGTACCGTCGATTTACATTTCCAGACTTCGTTTGCCTCAGAGAGTTTAGAGCATATCCATACACAATGCGGCAGGGAAAGGCGACTATTCAGATATAAATCAAAATTTGCCATTGTCTTGTCAATATTAGCTTCTTAAATAGTTGTGAAAAATGACTATTGAGATACCATTTTTAATATGTATATGAATCTGATCTCTATTGAGATATTCGTATCTTTTCAAATTCTTTTGTTTTAAAGAAGTAATTGAGAGAGACTAGGAATGCCCTCAATCCTAATTGGATGCATTGAATTCAGTGCATGAAGCATTTATGTACTATTCCTTCACTTCTAATTCACCCGGCTCATTGCTAATGTAATAAAAAAATTACTTAACTGAAGATCTTTAGAAACAAAATGGTAACTCAAATTTCAAAGGATATTATTATAAATTAACTTTGAAGGTAGGTTCTTTCTAGGTTAATTTTAGTATGACTAGCTTTAGACTACGCGCGTTGCGCGTGTTCTTCATATCAATGGATATATATTTTTTTAAAATGAAAACAATATTATTAAACAGTATAATTAAGTTATAAAATAAATTTTAAAAGCATAAACTGTTGAAAATAATACGTATAGATCATGTAAAAAAATTATGTCAAACATAAGAATTAAAACTTCTTATCATTGACCACTTGCCTAATTTCTCCTTTGGGAAGGTAAATGGCTGTTAAATGACACTTAAATTTGATGTTGTTGAATTTATAACATTTAATAATAGCTTAACAGAAATAACCAAACGGAGATACTAAAAAGTAACGACCCGGCCAGTCGTTTCGATAATTTGTAGCCCCGTTCCCCATTTAATGCTCATTTTGTACTTTATAGCTATTAAGTGACTTGCCGGGTTAGTCGGTTCGGGTCCGGAGAGGTTTCAGAATGAATTGAGATACTTAGTCTCAAAGTTGGAAACTTAAGTTGAAAATGTTGACCGGGTGTTGACTTATGTTAAAACAACTCAGGAATGGAATTTTGATGGGTTCGTTAGCTCCGTTGGATGAGTTTGGATGTAGGAGCGTGTCAGGATTGTAATTTGGAGGTCCATACTTGAAATGGCGAAAGTTGGATTTTTGAAAAGTTTGGCCTGGAGTGGAATTTTTTATATCGAGGTCGGATTCTGATTCCGGAAGTTGGAGTAGGTCCGTGGTGTCACTTCTGACTTGTGTACAAAATTTGAGGTCAATTGGATTGATAGGTTTAGGCATCGTTTGTAGAAGTTAAAATTTCTTAGTTTCAGTAGGCTTGAATTGAGGTGCGATTCGTGTTATTGATGTTGTTTGAGGTGATTTGGACTCGACTAAGCTCGTATTTTATTTTAGCACTTGTTGGTATGTTCAGTTGAGGTCTCGAGGGCCTCGGGTCCATTTCAGATGGTCAACAGATCGGTTTTTGAGTTTGGAAGATTGTTGAAGCTGAAGCCTTCTGGTGCAATTGCACCTGCGGAGTATTGGCTGCAGGTGCGAACTTGGAGGTGCGGGGTGAGATGCGTAGATTTGAGTTTGGAGGGGAGTGAGCGGGTGGTCGCAAGTGCGAAGGATTTTTCGCACCTGCGTGGCCTCAGATGCGGGGATGGAAGTGCAGAAGCGGAAGTGGAGCTGGGAGCTGCTTCCGCAGAAGTGGCTTGGGTGCTGGCAAAAGCGAGCCCGCAGGAGCGAAGTGAGGAGCCGCAAGAGCGGAAGTAACCGCAGATGCGGTTGAGTGGTCGTTTCTGCAATTTCGCAGAAGCGGTTATGTTTTCGCAGAAGTGGAAGTGCTGGTTAGTGCCTTAAATACAAGTGTGATGACCCGATAGGTCATTTTATAATTTAAACCTAATTCTGTGATCCGAAACCTTTAGAAGTCATGTTTTATCCTTTTTCGATTTGCGTGCGCAGTCAGTGCGTCTTTTCGGAAAGTTTTTATGTTAAAAACTGATAAAAATAAGAGATTTTAGCTAAAAACTTCATTTGAATTGGCTTCGGTCAATATTTTTGGTAACCAGACTCGGATTTGTGTTTTGACGGTCCCGATGGATCCGTATCGTGATTTGGGACTTGGGCATATGCCCAGAATCAAAATCGGAAGTCTCTAGCCTGATATATCGGACTATGTCGAAATTTAAAAGTTGAAAGCTTAATGAAATCGAAGTGTTTGACCAAAGTTTGACTTTTTGGATAACGAGTTCGTATTTTAGTTCCGAAACCCGGTATAGGTTCAATACCATAATTATGCCTTGTCTGTGAAATTTGGTGCAAAACGGAATTGATTTGACGTGATCCAGACGACCGGTTGTGAAAATAGGAATTTCAAAGTGTTCATGAAAATTTCATGTGATTTGGGGTTAAATTCGTAGTTTTAGGTGCTATTTTGGCGATTCGATCGCGCGAGCAAGTTCGTATGACATTTTTAGACTTGTGTGCACTTTTTGTTTAGAGTCCCGAGGGCTCGAGTGAGTTTCAGATAGGCTACAGAGTGAAAATTGGGACTTAGAACATAGCTGGTGCATCTGATATGGTGCAGGCCTCTGATTTCGTATTTGTGAGATCAGGCATCGAAATTGCGAACCCCGCAGATTGCGCATTTGCAAGTTTTCGCATTTGCGAGTTTTCCTTCGCAGTTGCTAAAGGAGTCTGGGAAGGGCATTGATCGCAAACGCGATTATTGAGTCGCATTTACAAAGATCCAAGGTCGCATTTGCAAACTTATCCTCGCATTTGCGAAGGCAGCAAAAGTGTGAAGGTCTTCGCATTTGCGAGCTCAGGTCGCAAATGCGACATTTGCAGCTGTGTAAAAGTGACTTAGACGAGATTTTTCTACCATTCTTCAAATTTTCAAATCCTAGAACCCTAGAGCCGATTTCTCCAAGACCAATTCTTCCCCAAAAATTTGGTAAGTGATCCTAACCCACTTTCTTTCAATTTCCCATCATATTTGATGAATTTTCAACCTAAAATCTAGGATTTCCATATTAGAAATTGGGGCTTTGGGTAGAATTAGGGATTATTAGAAAATTGGGATTCAGACCTAAAATTGAGGTCGGATTTCAAAACTAATTACATAATTGGGCTCAGGGGTGAATGGGTTTTGGTCTGAATCTCAAGTTTTGACCAAGCGAGCCCGGGGTCAATTTTTGACTTGTGGGGAATGTTTGGGAAATTAAAATTTATGCATTATAATTGATTCCTTTAGCAATAATTAATGTTATTGAGTTGATTGTGGCTAGATATAAGTGGTTTGGAGGTGGATACTAGAGGAAAAACTATAATTGAGCATTGAGTAGCCCGTGAAGCGAGGTAAGTGTTGTGTCTAACCTTGACTTGAGGGATTAAGAGCCCTTGACTTAATTGCTATATGAAATTCATGTGAGCGGCGTATATGTAAGGTGACGAGTACTTATGCGCCGCCAATTTATCTGTCTTACCTATTTCTTTCCCGTTCTTCTTATATTGCTTCTATCACTGCCTTAACTATTACATGTTTTACTTGTATTTCCATGCCTAATTTCTACTTGTTAGACATTGTTTCTCCTTAATGAAGGTATTAGTTATTCTGTAGCTTCATTGTCTCATATTATTTGCTTAAACTGTTTCATTGGGGCTTTTATGATACATCCTGGATTGGTCTCGCTGAGTAGTATTACTTGTGTAAGGTTTTATAGAGTACAAGCTTCCCATTTGCTTTGTTTTTGAAGTTTAAGTATTATGAAGGGTTTTGTGTTAAATTGTGAAATTTCTGTACTTACTGAGTAATTGATACTGATATGGTGGGATCGGGTTGCGGTCCGTAACAGATGGAATAAGGGTGATATATTGAGGAGGAATAAGGGTGAATTGATATTGTACGGTGAGATCGGGTTGCACACCACAACATGTGTAATAAGGGTGGAATGTGGTGAAATAAGGGTGAACTATGATTGTGATTATTGAGATATGGTGGGATTGGGTTGCACGCCGCAACACTTTTATTTATATTCTGTTATTTATTTTATTAAGAGGAAATAAGGGAGGAATATGATATGTACGGTGGGATTGGGTTGCGCGCCGCAACAATCTATATGTTATTGCTTTTCTTTGACTGTGTTAGCTATATGGTAGTCTTGAATTGCACTTAAGGATTGGTAATAGCTGAACACTGATGAAATACGTTGGGTACTGTATTACTTCTTTCCAGTTCCTGCTTTACTTTATTCTGTCTTCCTTCTGCTTTTATTATTTACCGTATGCAGATTATATTGTGAGTGTCTCGTCGTAGCCTCGTCACTCCTTCATCGAGGTTAGGCTCGGCACTTACTAGTACATGGGGTCGGTTGTACTGATACCGTACTCTGCACTTCCTGTGCAGATTTTGGAGTAGGTTAAGACTGATCGAGAGGTTGGATGTAGACTTCACAGTTAGGAGACCCAAGGTAGTCCTGTTAGCATCCGCAGGCCCTAGCGTCCCCTTCTATACCCCCATACTTACTATTTTTCCTTATTTCACAAACAATTGTATTTTCTTTCAGACAAATACATGTAGTAAAATCTTAGTATGTTCGTGAATTGTGACTCCGGATTTTGGGTAACGATAGTATGTAATCAAAGTTGTTATTTAGGAGCAACAGTTCCGTTAGAAGAGGGATTTTTGAGTGCAGAGACTTTGGTCATATCAAGAGAGATTGCCTTAGGTTGTTTATTGGGGCTCCACAACAGATTTCTCAGTCGATGGCACCAGCACTAGCAGTTACACCACCCACTCAGCTAGCTCGTGGTGGGGCCCAGGCAGCTAGAGGTCGCCCTAGAGGGGGGACCGATCAGGCGGCAGTCAGGCCCGATTCGATGTTATTCCTACCAGGCCAGATGTTGTTGCTTCATATGCAGTGTTCACAAGTATTGTCTTAGTATTCCACAGGGATGCTTCTGTATTATTTGACCTTAGTTCCACTTATTCGTATGTATCATTGTATTTTTCTCATTATCTGGATATTCCCCATGAGTCCTTAATTTTAACTGTTCATGTATCCACGCCGCTGGGCGATACTATTATTGTGGACCATATATATCGATCGTGTGTAATGACTATTGGGGGATTGGAGACTAGAATTAATCTCTTGTTGCTTAATATGGTGGACTTCGACGTGATCTTGGGTATGGATTGGTTGTCTCCATGTCCTGCTGTTCTGGATTTCATGTTAAGACCGTAATGTTGGCGATGCCGGGGTTGCCAAGGATTGAGTGGAGAGGTTCTCTAGACTATGTACCCAGTAGAGTGATTTCATACTTGAAGGCCCAGTGGATGGTTGGGAAGGGTATTAATCCAATATGGCCTTTGTAAGGGATGTCGGTGCTGATACTCCTACTATTGATTATGTTCCGATGGTGTGAGATTTTTCGGATGTGTTTCCTGCAGACCTGCCGGGCATTTCGCCCGAACACTCGGCCCATTTCTATTGCACCGTATCGCATGGCACCAGCTGAGTTGAAGGAATTGAAGGAGCAACTTCAAGAACTCCTTGATAAGGGGTTTATTAGGCCTAGTGTGTCACCTTAGGGTGCACTGGTTCTGTTTGTGAAGAAGAAGGATGATACTATGAGGATGTGCACTGATTATAGGAAGCTGAACAAAGTTACAATCAAGAACAAGTATCCTTTTTTGCGTATTGACGATCTGTTTGACCAGCTTCAGGGAGCGAAGATATTCTCTAAGATTGACTTGAGGTCTGGGTATCACCAGTTGAAGATTCGGGACAACATTCAGGACCCGTTATGGTCATTATGAGTTCCTTGTGATGTCTTTTGGGCTGACCAACGCCCCATCAACGTTCATGCATCTGATGAACAATGTGTTTCAGCCTTATCTTGACTCGTTTGTCATAGTGTTCATTGATGATATCCTGGTGTACTCTCGTGGCCAGGAGGAGTGTTATACCCCATTTTAACACAGGTCAAATTAGAGTATAACATATTTGAAAGACCGAGGTTTAATTAATTAAAGAGTCACCACCTAACTATTTTAAAGGTGAATTAGGACACCGGTCTTAGCTAAATAATGCTTAAAATTAACTCTGTTTTATGATCTACTTAACCTTTAAGACTATGAGTAATGGTTCTAGTTAATCTTATAGAGGAGGTATTAAGCACTCTATATGATCCACTAAATATAATTAACCGGCCAAACTTAAATTAATTAATCTAAATTAAGTGTTATATGAATTAGAAGTATTTTTAGCTAATGATTGAAGTGAACTTCCTTTCATTGATGAAACTGAAGTAAACTTCTTTTATTTAAGCTTTAAAAAATGTGGACCTAAAATAATTAACGCCAATTGTTGCAAATGTGGTGAACTTCTGGCATTTCGCATTGAAAATTGGACTGTTTGAGACAGACGGATTTTTAAACTTCTTCCAAAATGTTAAAGTTCACAGTTAAAAGAACACCAGGTTACTGAATAAAAAATAATTACTGCAAAGATAAACTCTTACTTGATATATTTAAAAATATATTTGTCAACCTAGGCGTTAGTTTAAAAATCAATTCTGATTAATAACCTTAAACCTTTTAGCCAGATATAAATAATATATAGGTAATTAATCATGAGTTTCTGCTAACCATTTCCAACATGGAGATAAATAACTACGCAAAAAAAAATTATAAAGTCGGACAACATAGATGATAAAAGGAAAACAACGGGAAAAGAAAGGAAGAAAGACGCCATCGGCATCCCCAAGCGATTTTTTTGTTTATGCGCTATCCGGTGCATTTTAAGGAAAATATGTTGTATTGACTCCATGCTCGGATATGTGTGAGTCTTGCAATAAGACTCCATATTTTGCTCCAAGTACATATGCACAAAAAAAAAGAACAAAACAAAAATTAGAAGGAGAATTTGATTCTTAAGCGTGCATAAAAAAAAAAAAGACAAACGAAAACCAAAACAAATAAAATGCAAATGGATTCTTAAGTTAAGCACTATTTTTATTTAAAGTTTCAGCAATCAGTGGCAACAAAATTTATTACATAAACTGAAAGGTATATTTGAGTCCAATGATAGTAAGAAAAGATACAAGTCTACTACTGATATAAAAGCATATTTAAATATTATATATACAGAACTTGAATCCTCTTAGAATCAGTACTTTTTTATATAAACAAATCCTAAGTTTATGCTATAAGTTGACGAGTAAGGAAAGCAACATAAACTTATACTCAAGTTCGATTTTAATTGTTGGTTTTCAAATGAGCAGAATGTAGTAACTTTATCAGGCAAGAAATTTGTAGCAAACGAATTTAACAAATCTCTCCCTTAGCAAGTCTCTCCCTTTACACATCATGCTACTCATGAATATATAACGCCTAGTCTTTGCTAGCAGAAACATGTTACCGTGGTGCTCTATATTAAATGAATTTTTCTCCTTGTATAAATAATATCAAAAAATGTTGACGGTTATTCAATAGGGTTCAGATGAATAGTCAGATATATGATTTCCAGATCATTAGAATGACTAAAATATCTTAACCTATTAACATGATATATAGAATAAACTTAATAAATGTATATCAACATTTCAGTAGAATAAACTTCTTTTATACTGCGTTCAAGAAAGTAAACAATGATTAATCTTAAAATGTGCAAGGGCTTGTAACGATCCGACCGATTATTTTGAGAATTTAAGTCCCGTTCGATGGTATTAGGTCTTGAGAAGCTTCGTATTATGTGTATCAAGTTGTGTGCATGGTTGAATTCAATTATCGGATGTTTCGGAGTCAAATCAAAAGAAGGATTCAAGTTTTGGAAGCTTAAGCGGTAAAAGTTGACCGAAATTTGACTTTTGGTTAAACATCTCCAGAATGGGTTTTGGTTGATTGCAACAGTTTCGTGTGGTGATTTTGGACTTGGGCATGCATCCGGATTTGGATTTGGAGGTTCGTAGGATAATTTGAAGCATTTTGGCGAAAATTGGAAAGTTGATATTTTGGAAGGTTGGGAGGTTTGACCAAGAGTTGACTTTGGTGATATCAGGACCAGAATGCGATTTCGAGAGTTGGAATAGCTCAGTTATGTCATTGGGACTTGCCTACAAAATATGACGTCATTCTGGGTTGATTTGATAGGTATCGGCACGAGTTTTTGAAGTTGGAAGATTTAAAAGTTCATAAGTTCAATTCTTGGTGAGATTTGTATTTTCGGCATTGTTTGATGTGATTTGAGACCCCGAGCGAGTCCGTTTTAGGTTATAAAACTTGTTGTGTGTTTAGATGAGGTCCCGGGAGCCTCGGGTGTATTCCGGATGTGCTACGGGTCATTTCCTCCTATTTTTGAACTGCTGAACCTATAATTTGGTTTCCTCCTTCGCGTTCTCGAAGAGTAATCTTGGAGGCAGGAACATTTGTTCTTCGCGTTCCCATGCCTCGTTCCGCAAACGCGTAAGCCTGCCCTTTCCCTTCATCGCGTTCGCGTTTAGTCACACGCGTTCGCGAAGCTATGTGTTTCCCTTCTTCGTGTCCACGTACCGTTCCCCGCGTTCGCGTAAGCCAGTCGAGATCCATCATACCTTTCTTCTCCGTGTTCGCTAGCGTGTCTTTGCATTTGGGAAGCACTTCCTGGAAGCCTCACTTTTCCTCTTCGCGAATGCACAATCACCTGGGCAACAAAATATATTTCCCAAATCGAGGGTTAGGCCATTTTTATCACATCTTGACTTGTAGAGCTCGATTTTGAGCGATCCTTTATGGGGTTTTCAAACAAATTGATTGTGTAAGTGTTCTTCACCAAGAATTTATTATATTCCATAATTTTATCTTTACTTTTATCATTTAATTTGTGTTTTGAGTTGAGAAAAATGGAGGTTTTTGAAGAAAATTTTCAAAATGAAAAATCATGATTTGAGGGACGAAATGGTATCGTAATTTGATAATTTTAGTATGGTTGAACTCGTATCGGAACGGGTGTTCGAGTTTTGTGAAATTATCGGGTTCTGAGGTGCGGGCCCGGGGGTCAACTTTTGGGTTGAGTTTTAGATTTTGATAAAGATTGAGTCTTTATGATAGGGAATAGTTTCTTATGAGTTTTATTTGTGCTTTGAAGTTATTTTGGTTAGATTTGAGCCGTCCGGAGGTCATTTCACCCGAGAAGTTCATTTTGGAGTATCGATTTGTCTTCTTTGAATTAATTGTCTTGCCTAACTTTGTTTGGGAAAAACCTCCCCTTAGGAATTGAGTTAATTGTGCTATCTGATTATGTGAAAGTCGTGTACGCAAGGTGGCGAGTGAGTACACAGTCTATATGTGATACTTGACCGGTTTAGGTTGTCTAGTGTCTTTCCATGCCTTTAATTGAATGTCATTACATGTATTATCTCGTTGTTTGTCTACGGTTACATGCATTATCTGACATTGTTAGCACCTAACTGTACTCCTTGCTCGTTATTTGGTCTTATATGCCTTAGTTGATGATATTGCCTTCCTTATTGTCTTGTACCACTTAATTTTTGAGTTTCTTCTATGTCCTGTACTTATCTGCTATCTGTACTAATTGTTATGATTGCATACTTAGTTATCACATACTTTACCTATTCAGGGATTTTTGTAAAGTTTGTTGTGTTCCTCCGGGTTCTATGTGGTACCTTCATTGTTGTGTATTGATAGCCTTGATTGTATAAATTCTTGTAAATGGAGTTATTGATTTGTTGTTGTTGATTTATATTATTGTAAGGGGGATCGGGTTGCACGCCGCAACAAGTGGAATAAGGGAGGTGGTGAAATATGGGGGGACATTTATATTATGATATTATCACTATATGGTGGGATCGGGTTGCACGCCGCAACAGGTGAAATAATAGTGAATTGATATGGTGAAATAAGGGTGGATTATTATATTGATATTATATGGTGGGATCGGGTTGCGCGCCGCAACAGACTTTGTGTATTGACATGATACTGGTATTGTACAGAGGGATCGGGTTGCACGCCTCAACAAGTGAAATAAGGGTGAATTGATATGGTGGAATAAAGGTGAATCTTGATATTTATATTATATGGTGGGATCGGGCTGCGCGCCGCAACATATTTTGTATTTGTATTCCCTGTCTGTAGTATTGGTTTCAGTTATTTCGTATGAGATTCTGAGATATTATATTCCCAGTTCTTTACTGTTTTTCGAGGATGAGATATTGTCGTTGACTTAACGCATTTCCGTCATTTCCTAAGTTCTTCTTCCTAATACTATTATTCTGATAAATTGATTTTCTAGGTGAGTTTACTATGTTGAATCATTACCTCATGTCCTGCCGAGTTATTAGTAATATAGTGAATTTTAAATAAATAAAATAAATGATATCATACTGCCTTGTGTGACTTTTAAGTTAAAACCCGCCGTTATATCGATACTTACCATTTCCACTAGTTGTCATATTTTACTTCAATTGATTTCTCAACTTATTCTCCTTGGCCTGTCTGAGGTTTTTATTTTACTTAAAAAGGAATCGTTATTATGTTGTATTTTAATGAGTTCTATACTAAATCCAGTAGCCTCATCCGATGTTGTATTTATTTCAAAAGGTTATTTTCTCTACCCAAATGATTTCAAAAATAAACTCATTCCTCTCATTGGTTCCTTACTCGGTTCAGAAGCTGTAGTTTTTTTCCCTGATATACACAGATATTATATACTGAGTAGCATGTGGATTTTATCGTGCAAAGTGAGATGGAAAGATGTGGTCATAAGGTGCCGTGCATGTTAAAGGTTCGAAAGATGTGATTTACAGTATGAAATCACGAGAATTGGTATTATTGAAATCGTGTATTAGAAACGATTTGATTGGTTGAGTTGACATCATTTTACCTACTTGAGCATCTTTACCCTTGCCTGCATCCCAATTATGTTGTTGTTTAATTACTTGGTCATTTCTCATTGCCATTCGTGGTTCCCTTATCGTTACTACTGTTTGCAATCTAATTTATGTTTGCTATTAGCACTTCTATAATATTCCTTTGTTGTTAGCTTTATGTCACATGCTGCACATGTTTAGATGTTTAGTGAGTGTCTTGACCTAGCCTCGTCACTACTCTACTGAGGTTAGTCTTGATACTTACTGGGTACCACCGTGGTGTACTCATGCTACGCTTCTGCAAATTTGTTTGTGCAGAACTAAGTACTTCATCGAGTTGGTTCTGCGACTTATGCTTGATATGTCTGGAGACTTCAAGGTACACCTGTCGGGCGTTAGCAGACTCCGAAGTCTCCTTTTATTGTATTTATTTTCACTTTTTCCTTCTAATTCGGAACAGTGATGTATATATTACTTAAATGTATACCTAGAAAGGCTTATGACTTGTACTACCGGTTTTGGGATATTGTACAATCCGAGACTATTGGTTTATTTAGAATTTCTGGTTCATGTTCAATAGTTGTTTAGCAAAATCTGTTATCTTTTCGGTATGTGTAGGCTTACCTAGTTTTAGAGACTAGGTGCCATCACGACTCATTCGGAAGTATTTTGGGTGGTGACAGAGCTAGTAGACTGTCTATGGAATATCCTATGAACATGATTCTAAGCAGCCAAGAACTAACTTAATACATGTACATCTGGCTTATAACTTCAAACCTCTCACTCTAACTTAATCGTCATTCCAATTTTTGAGAAGCCTTAAACATGATTTCTAAGGAGTGATTTCAAAAATTAAAAAAAAGATCTTTTTCTCTTAATATATCCATAACACAACATGCCGGACAAAATTCAAATATGTGACTTAAGTCAAAGGGAGTATTCTTGTGGTGTTTCTAATGAAACTTTCACACATGGAATCATTTATTCAATAACCAAACAAAACACAATAAGACAAATACCACACTATAGTGTCTCGCCATCATTAGAAATAAAATATAGCCTACCAGTTAGCCACATTTTATCATCTAGAATAGAGAAAAGGAGAAAGTGCAGACCTACTTTAGAATAGTGAACTGAGGGCAAGGATCTCGGGTCTGTCTCGTGACCTTAAGTTCTATGAGAAAGCAATGAAAGGATTTCTCTACTATGGCCCGAATCCATACAGAGACAAAGAAAGAGCTCGAAGAAGATCGCTTATTAGGGGAAGAGAAAAGATAATAGAGCATAAGTGCTTTAGGGAGGAAAGGTGTAACGACTAGGCCGGTCGTTTCGAGAGTTGGAGCCACGTTCCCCCATTTTCAGCTCTTTTGGTGTTCTACAACTGTTATATGACTTACCGGGTTAGTTGGTTCGGATCCGGAGTGAATTCATATTGAATTGAGAAACTTAGTCTCTTAATTGAAAGCTGAAGTTGTAAAAGTTGACCGGATGTTGACTTATGTATAAAAGACCTCGAATTTGAATTGTGATGGTTCTGTTAGCTCCGTTAGGTGATTTTGGACTTAGGAGTGCGTCCGGAATGTGATTTGGAGGTCCGTAGTAGAATTAGGCTTGAAATGGTGAAAGTTGAAATTTTTGAGAGTTTGAATGGGAGTGGAAATTTTTGATATCGAGGCCGAACTGCATTAACGGAAGTTGGAGTAGGTTCGTGGAATTATTTATGACTTGTGTGCAAAATTTGAGGTCAATCAGACATGATTTGAGAGGTTTCGACGTCGTTTGTGGAATTTGACAATATCGAAGTTCATTAGGGTTGAATCCGTGTGTAATTTGTGTTTTTGATGTTGTTTGAGGTTATTTGAGGATTCGACTAAGTTCGTATCGTGATTTAGGAATTGTTGGTATGTTTTGTTGAGGTCCAGGGGGCCTCGGGTTGATTTCGGGTGGTTAACGGACTTGGAATAGAAGTTGAGGATTGCTAAAGTTTGGTCTGTTGCTAGTGTGATCGCACTTGCGAGGGTGCTAGTCGCAGGTGCGATGCCGCAGGAGCGGCTGGGACTATGCAGATGCGGAGCTGGGGCTGGCTTTGGGTAAGCACTGATGGGAAGGAAAATGCGCATCTGCAAGCCCGCAGATATGAGAAGGGCTCCGCACAAGTGGAGTAGTGAGGGAAGGTTGTTGCTGCAAAAGCGGATGAGGGGCCGCAGACGCGTCCCTGTAGGTGCCAGACCTGGAGCGCAGGTGCGAGCCCAGTGATTTAAGTGAATTCCGCAAAAGCGGAGGAATCACCGCATAAGTGATTCCACAGGTTCGAATAAGTGGTCGCAGGTGCGAAAAGCCTGGGTAGAATGTTAAAAACAAGGGTTCACAGTTTTAGTCTCATTCCAACATTTTGAAGTCGGACTTAGGTGATTTTGGAGAGGATTATTGAGGGGATTTCTGAGGTAAGCTTCTTGTACTTGTTTTGATCATAAACCTTGTTTTCCCATTGATTTCCCACCTAGATTGTGTGATTTTGAGGTGAAATTTGGGGATTTAGGGCTAGGGATTTGGAGAGTGAATTTTGTGGATTTGGATGACCAAATGGTGTCGGATTTTGATAAATTTTGTATTATTAGACTTGTGAGTGAATGAGCTTTCGGGTTTTGTGACTTTTGTCGGATTTCGAGACATGGGCCCAGGGGCCGGGTGTGAGCCAATTTCGGATTATGGCCTATAATTTCATATTTTTCTTATGGAATTGATCTCTTTAGCCTGTATTAACTGTATCGTACTGCTTGTGGCTAGATTCGGGATGCTTGGAGACCGATTCGAGAGGCAAAGGCATTTTGGGGTAGAGTTTTATTGGGATTGAGGTAAGTAACAATTTTAAATCTGGTCCTGGGGGTTTGAAACCCCGGATTTTTGTGCTATGTAATTATTTTGGAGGTGACGCACATGCTAAGAGACAGGCGTGTGGGAGTGCACCATGGGGAATTGTGATTTGGTCCGTCCCGTGAAACTGTAAAGTCGAATTGCTTGTTGTTAGCTACATATTCCCCCTGTGTTATGGAAATTCGACTGCAATTCATGTTAAAAATCATGCTTAGGCTATATGATGCCACTGTTGGGACCCGCAAAGGTCGTGTACTTGTTGAATTAGCTGCTATTTTCTGTCTTATACTCAGTCATGGTTTTACTTGCGTATCATATCTCCGTCTCTTCTTGTTTCTTGTTGCTACATGTTATTATCTCTTTTGGGCTGATTTGCATGATTTATGAGAGCTCGAGAGACTGGAGAGGTTGGTGACTGAGTTAGGGCCTGAATGCCGAGCTGTGATCTATGTGTGTATATATGGATTGGATTACACGCCGCAACGAGCCTGAGGGCTGAATGTATAGGATCGGGTTGCATGCCGCAACGAGCCTTAGGGCTATATATATATATTTATTTATTTATGGATTGGTTTGCATTCCGTAGCGGCTGAAGGAGCCCCTCAAGAGTCTGTACATCCCCAGTGAGCGCAGGTACCTATTGAGTGTGAGTGTTGAGGGCTGAGAGTCGAGTGTTTGAGCTATTGAGAAAGATTGAGTGACTGTTACCCTGAGAGGCTGTACTTATTTTCATTTGTTGCTGCACTTAGCTAATATGTCATTGTTCTAAAATTTATGGAAGATATTGTATCTAGTTTTTACCTGAACTTGGTAATGTGTAACTGATTTGACTTAAATTGCCGGAATTGAAAACATGTCTATTTTCTTGCTGAGATTACTGAAATAAAATGTAACTGTGTAGATCGTCACTATCTTTCAGTTCCTTATTTATTATTGTTACTTACTGAGTTGGTTGTACTCATGCTACACCTTGCACTTCATGTGCAGATCCAAGTGTTTCCGGACACAGTAGGCGTTGATCTCGTGCGCGGTTGATTATCGAAGATTTACGAGGTAGCTGCTGACGTTCACAGTCCTTGTTCCTCCTTCCTTGTCATCCTTTTCTTTATTTGTATTTTGATACAAACTCTTGTAGACACTATTTCCTAGACTGATTGTTAGATGCTCATGACTTAGTGACACCCGATGTTTGGGGCTATTTTCCGCAGTGTATTTTGGGTTAACTCCTGTTTATGAAAACTCTGTCATTTAAAAGCTTTTGATTTATCTTTTTGTGAATCATTGGAAGTATTTTGAAAATGTCGGCTTGCCTAGTACCATCGATAGACGCCATCATGACAGGTTAGGATTTGGGTAGTGACAAGAGGCCTCTCGAATGCGGGGTGAAAGCAGGCGGCTAACAACCTCCTCCAATAAGCTTCACAAACGCTGATATTTATAGGTGCGAATTAGGACATTTTTTGGCGGAAATTTTGGTGACTTTAAATTTTAAAACTTTGAAACTGTAGTGTTACCGTTCTGTCGCTGGCCACCAGAGTGGCCGGAAATTTCACCAAAATGGTGTGACATAATATCTGTCATGGGAGGTCAAAGTAAGGAAGATTATTTGAATTGGAAAAAGATAATGTGATTTGGGAAATCAAAAAGTTTTTCTAAGGAAAGAGATAGCTCCACACGTGAAGATAAAGAGAGGGGGCTATTCTTTTGGCTACATTTAATGAGGGGTACAAAATTAATTTGCGCTAAAAAGAATAGTCTAGAA
Organism: Nicotiana paniculata; assembly: GCA_005239505.1. Taxonomy (NCBI): domain Eukaryota; kingdom Viridiplantae; phylum Streptophyta; class Magnoliopsida; order Solanales; family Solanaceae; genus Nicotiana; species Nicotiana paniculata. The sequence continues at coordinate 71,946 of ML335632.1, read as the reverse complement.
CCAAAAAGAGTTAGGTTTTGTTGGTCACTTGATCATTCAGCAAATTGGGTAGAATTTGTGGGCCATTTTGGTGGGTTGGGCCTGCCTTTAGGCAAATTGGGCTGGTTTGGAGGCTTAATTGGTGGGCTGGTTTGGAGGCTTAATTGGTGGGCTAGTTTGGCCGAAATTTGGGCCTAGAGTGCTGAATATTTCCCTGCTTCTTTGTATATTTCTTCAGGCTTCTATTTGGATTTAAAATACTTTTATTAGCTATATTATATAATACTACACAATATTAATTAAACTATTTAATGTGCCTTAAAATAATCATGATAGTTAAAATTTGCTAAATTACCTAAACTAATTGTTAAGTAAAATGCCATCATAAGATTAAATATTTATAAAATGTATAATTACAAAAACATATATTATTAATTGATTATATAATGGAAAAGTAATTAAATTTTGCAATAATATATTAATTATAACTATAGTAGTAATAGGTTTAGTAATAACAAAAAATAAGTGAATTTGTGTTCAAAATAATAGAATGCCTATTTTATAATATTAGAATATTAAAGAAATAGTGTAGAAGAATGGAGGGACAAAACTGGATGTCAACAAGGAGCATGCCCAATATTTGAGGATTATGTTGCAGCGGTTCAGAGAGGAGAAGCTTTATGCCAAGTTTTTCAAATGTGAGTTTTGTCTAAGTTCAATGGCGTTCTTGGGGAACGTGGTGTCTAGTGAGGGGATTCAGGTGGATCCGAAGATGATAGATATGGTTCAGAGTTTCCCCAGACCGTCCTCAGCTATGGAGATTCGGAGCTTTCTCAGTTTGGCCGGTTATTATCGTCGCTTCGTGGAGGGTTTCTCGTCTATAACATCGTCTTTGACCAGATTGACTCAGAAGGGTGCTACTTTTAGGTGGTCGGACGAGTGTGACGAGAGCTTTCAGAATCTCAAGACTGCCTTAACCACAACTTCAATTCTAGTTTTGCCTTCAGCTTCAGGCTCTTATACAATATATTGTGATGCTTCTCAGATAGGTATTGGGTGTGTCTTGATGAAGGGGGTAGAGTGATTGCATATGCTTCACTCCAGTTGAAGCCTCATGAGAAGAACTACCCTGTTCATGATTGGAGTTGGTTGCCATCGTTCATGCATTGAAGATTTGGATGCATTATCTCTACAGTGTGTCTTGTGAGTTATGTATGGATCATCGGAGTCTCTAGCACTTGTTTAAAAAAAGGATCTAAATTTGAGGCAGCGGAGATGGTTGGAGCTGCTAAAGGACTATGATATCACCATTCTGTATCACCCCGGGAAGGCCAATGTGGTGGACAATGCCTTGAGTATGAAGGCGGTGAGTATGGGTAGCCTTGCATTCGTTCCTGCTGGTGAGAGACCTCTTGCAGTTGATGTTCAGGCCTTGGCCAACCAGTTCGTGAGATTAGATATTTTATAGCCTAGTCGGGTTCTAGCTTGTGTGGTTTCTTGGAATTCCTTATATGATCGCATCATAGAGCGCCAATATGATGATCCTCATTTTCTTGTCCTTAAGGACACGGTTCAGCACGTTGATGCCGGAGATGTGACTATTGGAGATGATGGGGTATTGAGGATGCAAGGTCGAACTTGTGTGCCTAATGTGGATGTGCTACGTGAGTTGATTCTTGAGGAGGCCCACAGTTCACGGTATTCTATTTATCCGGGTGTCGCGAAGATGTACCAGAACTTGAGGAAACATTATTGGTGGAGGAGGATGAATAAGGATATAATGGGGTTAACTGTCAGCAGGTGAAGTATGAGCAATAGAGACCGAGTGGATTGCTTTAGAGACTAGGGATTCCAGAATGGAAATGGGAGCATATCACCATGGATTTTATAGTTGGGCTCCCACAGACTTCGAGGAAGTTCGATGCTATTCGGGTGATTGTGGATCGACTGACCAAGTCCGTGCACTTCATTCCAGTTTACTACTTATTCTTTGGAGCGGTTGGCTGAGATTTATATTCGAGAGATTGTTCGCTATCACGGTGTGCTGGTGTCCATCATTTTGAGATCGGGGCACACAGTTTACATCGCAGTTTTGGAGAGCCGTGCAATGAGAGTTGGGCAACCAGGTTGATTTGAGTACATCATTTCACCCTCAAACGTACGGATAGTCCGAGCGCACTATCCAGATATTGGAGGACATGCTACGCGCTTGTGTTATTGATTTTAGGGGTTCATGGGATCAGTTTCTGCCTCTCGCAGATTTCTTACAACAACAGTTACTAGTCGAGCATTCAGATGGCTCCGTATGAGGCTTTGTATGAGAAGCGGTGTAGGACTCCAGTGGGTTAGTTTGAGCCGGGTGTGGCTAGGCTATTGGGTACTGATTTGGTTCAGGATGCTTTGGACAAGGTTAAAATTGATTCAGGAGTGGCTTCGCACGATGCAGTCTAAATAGAAGAGTTATGCCAATAGGAAGGTCCACGATGTTGCTTACATGGTTGGGGAGAAGTTTCTGCTCAAGGTTTCACCCAATAAGGGTGTTATGAGATTCGACAAGAAGGGCAAGTTGACGTTTGAGGTACTTCAGAGGATTTGAGATGTGGCTTACAAGCTTGCCTCACCACCAAGTTTTTCAAGTGTGCATCCAGTATTTCATGTTTCTATGCTCCGGAAGTATGTTGGTGATCCGTCTCATGCTTTGGATTTCAGCACGGTTCAGTTAGATGGTGATCTGACTTATGATGTGGAGCCGGTGGCCATTCTGGATGGGCAGGTTCGAAGGTTGAGGTAAAAGGAGATAGTTGCAGTGAAGGTGCAGTGGAGAGGTCAGCCAGTTGAGGAGACTACTTAGGAGTTCGAGCAGGAGATGCGGAGCAGATATCCACACCTATTTGAGACTCCAGGTATGTTTCTAGGCCCAATCGAGGACGATTTGTTTAAGAGGGGGAGGATGTAACGACCTGTCCGGTTATTTCCAGAGTTGTAGCCCTGTACCCCCATTTACTGATCATTTTGTACTTTATATCTGTTATGTGACTAGTCGGGTTAGTCGGTTCGGGTCCGGAGAGGTTTCAAAATGAATTGAGACACTTAGTCTCTAAGTTGGAAGCTTAAGTTGAAAAGGTAGGCCAGATGTTGACTTGTGTGTAAATGACTCCGAGATGGAGTTTTGATTGTTCCGTTAGCTCTGTTGTGTGATTTTGTACTTAGGAGCATGTCCGGATTGTGATTTGGAGGTTCATAGTTGAATTAGGCTTGAAATGGCAAAAGTTGAATTTTTGGAGAGTTTGTCGGGGACTGGACTTTTTGATATCGGGTCGGATTCTGATTTCGAAAGTTGGAGTAGGTATGTGGTGTCAATTGTGATTTGTGTGAAATGTTTAAGTTCAATTGGACGTGATTTGATAGGTTTCGGTGTTGTTTGTAGAAGTTGAAATTTCCTAGTACTAATAGGCTTGAATTGGGGTGCGATTCGTATTTTTGATGTGCTTTGAGGTGATTTGATGACTCGACTAAGCTTGTATTGTGTTATAAGACTTGTTGGTATGTTTAGTTGAGGTCCCAGGGGCCTCAAGTTGATTTCGGATGATCAACATATCGATTTTTGAGTTTGGAAGATTGCTGATGCTGAAGCCTTCTGGTGCAATCACACCTGCGGAACATTGGCCGCAGGTACGAGCTCACAGATGCGGCGTGAGATTCGCAGATGCAAGTTTGGAGGGGAGTGAGCTGGTGGTCACAGGTGCAAAGGATTTTCCGCACCTGCGTGTTGATACCTAATTTTTCCCAAAATAGTTTAAAATTGCATATATACCTTCAAAATCATGCATTAATAGCAATCGATGTTTTTCCATAATTTTTTTGCATTTTTATAAATTTGTCCAGCGTTTCATTTCCAATAAATAATTACAAAATTGCATCACAAATGATTTCAAAAGTATTTCTTGATTTAATTTATAATTTATGGTCCTATTAAGACCAAAGTATGCCATAAATAGCCAAATTGGCACCTTTTGGCTATAATTGCAATAATTTTGCAATTATAGCCCATGCATATAATTTTGTACTATTTTTCTACCAGAAATTAGTCATTTGTATAATTCTTACTATTATTTCCTTAATTAGAACTTTATGAATCTATCCCTAATTACTTGTTCTATACCTACAATGTTTGAATTCTTTCCTTAATCGTTATACTCCAGCTATGTGATTTCTTTCCTTAACTTGTTTTCTGTCTTTTACCGTTGGTAAATCACTCCCTTAATTAAGGAAAGACTTGGACTGATTTTACTCTAATTGATTCTGAGTTCCATAATTACTAAACCGTTTGGCTCTTACCTTATTTACCTAGCTTTCAAACTATATATACTGCTCTCTTCTACTCTCATTACACAGTCTTCTACACACACGAACTCACATTAGTTCAAAACTCTCTCATACAGTCAAAAGCTCTTCTGCTTACTTTTGTTACTTGCTACTGTTACTGAATTAGTCGGCTGCAAGCCAAGACTAACTATTGCACTTTCTGTTCTTCACTTTGTGTCTATTCTCCTTACTGGTATGTTCTGATTTTAAATTCAAGTTCCAAAATCAATGTGTTTCTTCTACTTCTTTAGTTTATCATTTTACTAATCTGTTTCTTTCTGTTGTTTGCTTCTCAACATGTGTTTAACTTGTTTTACTTAGTACACTAGTTATGTTCTAACCCCTTTTTAGGATCAACCTATTTATGGACATGTTTGCTTCCTGTGTAATCTGTCTCCATGTGAATCCACCCTATCTTTGAATGCTTTTCTATGAGTTTCCTAGTTCTGGTATGCAGTTATTGTGCAATTGTTACCTTAAGTTGTTCTGATTGTATGCTCAATTCTGTTTGATACCACTATGTCTTCTATTATTTGTTCTGAAATTCATACTCCTATACTATGTTTACATCATTAGTTATCCCCAATCCCCCAAGTCCCTAAGCACTTATGATTCTATGCAACTATGTCCCCAATTAGCAATTCTGGAACCCATGACATATTATCGGCTATTCTTTGAGACTTCTATGTTTACGCTTGTTATGTGCTCACCTTGGGTGTTGTATCTGTCCCCAACCTCCTTACCCCTGTGTGAAGGGCTGTTGTTTGAGTGTTTCTGAACCTGTTATGTTCTGTAGCTGTTTGTTTAATTACCCTACTCTTATTCAAACTATTTTACTACTAAACCATTTCATACTTTTATAAACTTCAACTGAGTCTTTTCAATATTGTTTTATACCAAAGCATTTTCAAAAACCATGTCAAGCACTCTCACTCTACTCTTAGGTCCTTAAGTTCTGCCCCTCCAGTGTGTGAATGCCTTGGGATTCCTGTGAGATCCCTCTGAACTCTGATGCACTGGGGCTGGCTCTTCCACACTGCACTTACTCAGTTCTGGTTATGAAATCTGGGTTTGAGCACTGCCCGGGATCCTTGAGGTCCTTAGGGAACTCTGACACACCCGGACAAATAGTTGAATTTATGAACACCTGGTATATACGGTCCTACTTCAAGCTCCCTATAGTTTAACTTCTTCTTTTCTATCTATTTATGTAATTCATTCAGCTAACGGTCTGTAATAATTATTTGTAAATAGATATTTGGGATGGCTAGTGAAATGAGGAGGGTAGCCATATAGTTCTGTTAACATCATCGGGTAGAAATCATGTTTTAAGCTTTACATTGTTTCTATCTGCATTAGAATCCATGTTTTAGAACCAACATGTTCATTCAAACCGTGCCAAACATGCACTAGATACCATGTTCCTAGGATTTCATGTTTACTGTTTCAGAATTTCATCCATGCTTTATGTTTATCACTTAGAAATCCTGCTCCTAAGACAATAAATAACGTTAACATAAAAGATGTTACTCCTGTGCATTCAAAATCATGTATCCATCACCCTGTAACTCTTTGTGCATTTTAGAAATCATGCCTTTAGGAACTCTGTGTATCCTGAAATTATGTCTTAACCATCCTGCATTTATATGTGCATGTTAGATATCCTTCTCTAGGATTTCGTTTATATCTGCTTAACCACTCCTAGTGTAACTATTGACTCACGAAAAAGGTAGAAACAGTGTCATATCTAACTGTCTTGCTCTTAATAAAACTAGTAATAATCTCTGCATTCTCGTGGCACCCAAAACAACATGCTTTTAGGTAAAACAATTTCTGAACTGTTTTTAACAATTCTGGTGATTATTATGCACAATGCCCACGCCTAGGCAAGCCTTAGGTAATCAATCTCCTTAAAAGCTGGAACACTGCTTGGTTGTGTTTACTGTTTGAAGACACATGCTTAAAAGTCAGTAGGCAAACTGATTAGGCCCCTGCTCCCGAGTTTATAAAAATAAAGCTGCATATTTATGTGCATTAACATTCACTTAGATATCTTGTCTTAGGATCCTGTCTGATAAACCTTCCTCTTGTTTGTGTTTGAGACGTGCTGATTATGTGCATTACTTGTGGAGTTAAATCTGGCCTCATAGCTGCTTTCCTGTATTTATCTGATCAGTCCTATTTGTTCTTGCCTGTCGCTTAGAATCTTATCCTTTTAAAACCTTAGGGGTCTGTCTAGAACTACCTATACTTAGAGGTCCTAAATTCCTCCTGGACCCTTGAGAAGGGGCGGGTAACAATACTCATAGAGATCACTAATTGAATTCGCTTAATAACCGCTAAGGGGTGGGGTAAAGGGTAGATATGGATATGATGACCGGTGCGCTAATGCCACGTGTATCCCCTCATTGAGGAGTGATTATCGGGCATTGCATTGATGTGATCCTATAGTCTTAACAACTTAGGACTCCGTTATTCCCTACACATGTGTTCTCAGACTGTGAATCTTTTCACAACCATCACTTGTTGCCATGTGTATACTTGACTGCTTATTTGCTACTTGCTAAAATTCACAAAGTTTGTTTGGCCGGGAACCACAGTAGTGGAATTTGAGGGGTGCCTAAAAACTTTCCCTTGGAGTAATTTCAAGCCCTTACCCAATCTCTGTTATTCAATTAGTGTTATTATAGCCCTTAATAGGTGTCCTAACGCACCTTAATTCGTTAGGTGGCGACTTTTCAAGTCCTTCACATCCCTTTTCCCAAAAGGAAATGAGTTGTCCCAATAACGTCAAAAACCCTCACTGATCCGAAAGGTGAGGAAAAAAGGGGGGCGCAACAGCATGGCGACTCTGTTGAGGATACCTAGGCTTTTACCATTTCAAACTGCTTTGTGAATTTGTCTTTACTTTGCTAAAACCTGCACCCCTTTCCCTTTCCCTTTATGTGCAATTAATTGTTTACTTTACCAAGTATTTATTCTTTTAAACGAAACTGACATGTTTCTTTTTGTTTTCCTTTGTAACTGCTTTTCAATCATAACTGTTGTATTTACCGCTTTCATAACGTGCAAATACATGACGACATGCTTTTTGTTGCATAATCATGCTCAACATCATATTCTTCTCGAGACTATACAAATCCTATAGCAACGCTTGATGAGTGGTTGCGCTCTTCCATTTTATATCACCCCCTAAATTCCGAAAGGCTTATTTACGGGAAAACTAGCCGATCAACGGTACAATTGACGGTTCCGTGCCTTTCCCCCTCAAGTTGTCTGCTTGAGGGTACCAGTCTAAAAACCCATATAAACCCTACTCTGATTATAACTGAACATGCATCATGGTCAAACCTAGCTAGGTTAATATGTTGTCCGCATGAAGACCCTTTAAGACAGCCTTATCCCAAAGTCCACCAGGGTTATTGTAATCCCAACAGGCGCGATCACGCTCTGTGCATTAATTTGGAGAAATAAATGCCAATATGCTAATCACTAATGTATAAGTAGTTGAATTCGGAGGGGGAAGGGGTCTAACCTTGTCTGTTTTGCAGAAAATGAGGCATGAAGTCCCCAGGTTCGACATGGTCCAAAGAATACCACCATTGTTGCTGGATTGGTGGGAAGCCCTTTCACCAAGTGACAAGGACCATGTGAAGAGGGTCCTCGAAAACTTACCCTCTTTACTGGATATCCAACCGAACAATATGTTGATTGAAGAAGCCACTATGTTCTGGGACAGAGAAAGGTCTGTGTTGCGTTTTGGAAACATAGAAATGACCCTCTTGGAGGAGATAGGGGGTTTCGCGGGATTACCTTGGGACAGTCCAGGTTTGTTGGTGCCGGAAAACCGTGCCGCTAGGGGATTCCTGAAAATGAGGGGTTTGAAAAGGAACGATGATTTAGAGTGACTGACAGAGTCCTACATACCTTTTGACTATTTCTATGAATGATACAGCCATAGCAAATCCTATCGTATCTTCCACGATGAATTCTCTATTACTTCCTTAGGTCATATTCACCGCAGGATTTTTGTGTTTGTCGTTTGCTTCCTGGGTATGATAGTATTTCCGAGCAAAGGAGACAAGATTCACACTAGAATGGCTATGGTAGCCAAAACCTTAATGGAGGGGATCGAGGGGAAAACATATACCATTATCCTTATGATCATAGCAGACATATACTGATCCTTGGACCGCTGCCAGAAGGGGTTCAAACACTTTGAGGGTTGTAATATGCTACTACAGGTTTGGTTATTGGAGCATCTCCTAAGGGGTCAATATCGTTAATAGTTTCCACGAAGGGCGTGTATTGACCATATAGCCTTCCATCACCCTAATAGAATGACCTACATCCTAGACAGGTTTGCTCAACCAGGAAATGCTACAGAATGGGCGCAATTTTTTGACAATTTGACCGAGAACCAGATTCAATGGATGTTCGAATGATTCCCTACCAGTGAGTTCATCATCAAATCGAGGGACGCTCCGCACCTGGTGTTGATCGGTTTAAGGGGCATATACCCTTATGCTCCCATCAGGGTTATGAGATAGGCAGGCAGGAAGCAAGTCATACCGCGAGTCTCTAAAATGAGTCATTTCAGAGCAGATTTTCAGGACGACAACATCCCATACAAATGTGAAGCTCAACATATGTGGAATCTAAAGGTTGTTCTAAAAAAGGACACCATCAATCCGGACATGTACCACACAGGGCATGTACGCTTTTACCTATCATGGTTGGAAGACAACATAATAGGGATAGTTGAGCCGAGAATTGGTGGGAGAAATAGGGTCATAGACGAATTTGCTGAGGCCCAAGTGAAATACAATAAACTGCGCAAAAGGGTTCGTGAGTCCGAGGCCGAGCATCTGGAGCAACACAAGACTGATATGGAACTGATCAGTGAGTGGAAGGAAAGGGCCATCAAATACAATGAGAGGTTTGAATATTTGGAGTAGGGTCTGATGTAACTAGAGGCGAAGACAAGGAAAAGAGTCACCAACTTCCAGAATGCCGAGAGAAGCGAAGGGGGGCATCTAGCAAGAGTATACCTCCTGTTGGACATGCACGACCAGGGGAACCTGATCTACAGAGACAAGAAGATCAAGCCTGGGGAAGGTCCTTCTGGGACCAAGTAGATTAGATTTACCTGGTTTTTCAAATGTAATAAGGCCAAGTGCCATTAGTGACTTATATTATTCAGTGTTGTTTTAGATTTATCTACTTTTAATTAATGAAATAAGGCAATTATTGGCATCTAAGTTCTCCAAATCAACTTGTCGCTTGGCCTACCTCGGGTACAACGAGTCTCCTCGAATTAGGACACGCTTTTATATTCCTGCAATGTGTGTTTAAATACTGCAATATTTTCTCATGATCCTCACTAACTTGGCTACTTTTTGTTTTTGCTTTTGTTTTCTTTCTTTTATTCCCCTCCCCAAAGGTTGGTTCGTGCATTTTGGCATCATCATCATATCCCAAGATCCAGGGGCCCTCCACCTCCTCCTCCTTCCAGTCCACTTAAAGGCTAAGGCAAAGGCAAAATGGAATATTTGAGAAATATCAACACAATGACAGCTGAACGAACAGAAGATCCTGACAATCAAGGTACTCAGGTTCAGACTGATGTTATGTCACAACTCGAGCAAAGGTTGTTGAAACTCCAAGGGGAGCTTGAACATGTGCGAAACTTGGCGAATCTGTCCTTCTCACTTAGTGTTCCAGATGTCAATCATCCGAACACCCAAAAACCCATACCTCCTCAGAATACCCCAAACAAACAGAACCCTCCCACAGCTCACCACCATACAACTCCACCAAAAAATCAAACTATTCCACCACAATGCAACACTTGCCACACTCCGAGAAACACCCCACTGATCATCCCTGAACCACAAATCTCCACAGATGACCACCTCTATGCTCAGGTTCCAGGCCATCATAACAACCCCATATACGTGGAGACTTTACCTCACTCCACCTAACCTATTTATTACACACCTGAATCCAGTGAGAAGGATATGCTCGTTAAGAAGTTGGATGAAGAACTCAAGAGACTGACCAGCCGAGTCCAGGGCGTCGAAGTAAGTAAAAGAGTTGAGGGATTGAACAATGAATATATCTGCATACAGCCTGATGTTGAACTACCAGAGGGTTACAAACCTCCTAAGTTCGAGATGTTCGACGGTACAGGTGATCCCAGGGTCCAGTCACCCCCTGCTCGCCAAAATTTTCCAAGATCTCAACCCAATTTTGACTGCAGGCCGCCCAAGCAATATACTGCCATTGCCGAACCTATTGACCAACTGTACGAAAGATTAAAAGCTACTGGTTATGTTACTCCTATCCCTGTTGTAACCCCTGAAAATCCATCCCAATGGGTCAACCTAAATAAAACCTGTGCATACCATTCCGACATGAAGGGGAATACAATTGATGAATGCCATTCACTTAAGGATAAAATCCAGTCTCTAATTGATAATAAGGTTATCCACGCAAAGGAAGCTACTCCCAATGTCCACAACAATCCACTCCCAGACCATAAGGGTGGAGGCATCAACATGATAGAGATAGAGGAAGAATGGGACCCAGAGGGGTCGATTGGATTTATAGAAGGTGATGACCCAAAGAAGCCAGCGGTCACACTTAATCCCATCATAGTCCAGATTCAGCCGTCAGGAGATGTTGAGGTAGCTGCATTAGTCCCATTCAAGTTTGAAGTGGCACAACCTGCGGATGCACCTGTGCCATTTGAGGTTGAGGTAATCCCACCTACCACGGCACCTGTCCCATTTGAAGTGAAGATAGCCGCACCAATTATAGTGACAGTGTCAACCCCGCCGCTTTTCAACACCAATGTCGTACCTTAGGACTATGTGGCTGAAGCGAGAAGGAAAGGTAAGGTCAAGATGGAAGAAGCTGGTGCCGCACAGGGGATGACCAGGACCGGAAGGGTCTATACACCTGAACACTTGGTAGAGTCTAGAAAACATACTTCCAACAGGCCACCCGTCATTGAAACAGGTCCAGATGATCTTTGGAGAAAGGTGCAAGCCAAAGAATATTCAGTCATAAATCAGCTGGACAAGACTCCAATCCAAATATCCATCCTGTCACTGCTACAGAACTCGGAATCGCACAAGAATGCTTTGATGATAGTGTTGAATGAAGCATATGTGCCTAATAACATCACCAGTGGAGAAATGTCCAACATGGTAGGACATGTGCTGGAAAGTCACAAGATCATTTTCCATGAGGATGACCTGCCACCTGAAGGGCTAAGTCACAACAAGGCACTGCACATTACTGTGCAATGTGAAGATTATTTCATCACCAGGGTTCTAATTGACGGAGGATCCAGCCTCAACATTTTCCCATTGACAACCCTCAAAAGATTGGGCAAAGGATTGTACGAGATAAGAGAAGGGTCCATAAATGTGAAGGATTTCTACGGTTCTCAGAGGGCCACCATTGGAGAAATCATTCTTTGTCTACAGATGGACCTACATGGTTCGAGGTTGAATTTCAGGTGATAGATGTATCCGCGTCATATAACCTGTAATTGGGGTGGCCATGGATACATGCTGTTGGGGTTGTGGCATCAACATTGCATCAGGCGGTGGAATTTGGATGGAGCCACCAGTAAGTAATCATCCACGGAGATGGAAGAAACCCTATCTATAGTCGCCAGACTATACCGGTGGTTGAAGGTACAAGAAGGCTGGGTGGAGAAACCTATCACCACATCGAGTGGGTCAACGCAATAGACAAGGATAAGTGGTGGGATAGTAAGATCGAAAGCATATTGAACTGGAGTGGGTACAAGCCTGACAAAGGGCTCGGTAAGAATTTTCAGGGGATTTCCAAACCGATACAGCTGAAGCACCATGATACCACTTTTGGGCTGGGATACAAATACACTTGGCAGGAGTACGAAGACTGGTCTCCACCATGGCATGATCCCTACTATCCATTGGAACAACCTATACCACATTTGGAGCAGACTTTCCAACAAGCTGATATCATATGGGGGTTAGAAGAAGAAGAAACTCTAGCAGCTTTGAAGAATCTATTCCTGGAAGATGAAGGCATGGACTGTTGTGTTATTCTTGAGGAGGAGGAAGAGGATGGCCCTACCAGCCAAGCTGTGAGCAAGGGATCATTCCTCAAGAATTGGTCCGTCAGACCATCCAGGGCTCGACGAGTCCCGGGGTAGCAAGGCTGAACATCATTAGTTACTTCATTTTTGCTAATAATTTCCTTTTTCGCATTTTCTTTTGTTTTCCGATAAAATCTCGATGTTCCAAAATGTTTGTTTAAATTATCAAAATCACTTTTACATTTCAACGAATCAGTATTTATTTATTATCGTTTTTCTCTCATTACTTTTATCTATACAACATTACTATTTCATGTCTTGATGAACCAATGACTGTGACATGCAATGAGACAACACAACAAAAGGACAACAACTGAACTATGCCCGACCTGATTCCCGATTAAGAGGGGGTACGTAGGCATCCCTATGGGTTCTGTCACAATTCAATAAAAATCTCATTTCCCCCACAATTGGAAACTGGGGGAGAATTTTGAGGAGGACCCTCAAAATTCTGAAGCAAGTTCAGTTGACCGCAGCATGCGCAACAGTCAGAAATGTCAACCCATCTAACTGGGGCAGAATTTTGAGGAGGACCCTCAAAATTCTGTAGCATGAGAGGTTGCAATGTCTTGAACCGTGTCACGGTCGTCGGTTCATCTAAAATTCTTAAAATATGTTTCATACTATGTCTTAGCAAAATCATGCATGCTTGCTTTCGATCTTACTATCCTGTGGATGGAGACTAAGCACTGTCTCTCAAGCATTATTTACTTCGCTTCTCTTTCGGGCTAAGCTCTGCCTAAGACTTGTCCTATTTGACATCATATTATTGCATCTCATGGGCTGAAATATCGCCAACTTTTCCAAAGGCGTCATAGTCTAACGTCATCATCCTCATAGACGGAAGGCACCATGTCATGGCCTGAGGGTCTCTCCCCATTTGCACTATCATTATTCAAAGGCGTCATAATCGGATGCACCATCTTCATAGCCCGAGAACATCATTTCATGGCCTGCGAATCTCTCATCAAACAATTCTTGGCCTAGGACATCATGGTCTAAGGACGTCATCCCTAACCATCCGAAGAAAACTTTCATAGTCCCAATGGGAACCTGCATCATGTCTAAATTTATGCACAATATATGCTTGTAGTATTCTTATTTACAGGTAACCCCGCGAGCAACAGCTATCCCAGCAGGAGCGATCCCGCACCAGTTCCTCAACTGTATCAAACCTAACCTCTCCCGTAAATCGTTCATTCTCCCATCCTTAGATATTGCGTCCGTTCTTATAATGACTTCACCGGTATGTTTGGTGAATCCAGAACTACATACGGCCTAATTCCTATAAAAACAGGGATATGTAGGCAACTCAGAAACCAGAGTACGACCAAAATCTCTCTAACCGTTTCGCTCGGTCAAAATTGGTCATCATATTTTTGCCCAACAACTCTTTCATCCTTTCTGGGTAAATAGGGGCAGCTGTTGATACCCAATTTTTTCCAAAATAGTTTAAAATTTCATATATACCTTCAAAATCATGCATTAATAGCAATTTGTGTTTTTCATAATTTTTTTGCATTTTTATAAATTTGTCCAGCATTTCATTTCCAATAATTAATTATAAAATTGCATCACAAATGATTTCAAAAGTATTTCTTGATTTAATTTACAATTTATGGTCCAACTAAGACCAAATTATGCCATAAATAGCTAAATTGGCATCTTTTTGCTATAATTGCAATAACTTTGCAATTATAGTCCATGCATATAATTTTGTACTATTTTTCTACCAGAAATTAGTCCTTTGTATTTTAGAATACTAAATAATATTTTAAAACTATTTTCTATGCATGAAATTCATTTTTATGATTATTATCTATTTTATAAATTATTTTTAATTAATTTGAATTGGGTATTTAACAAATGGCCTATTTCTATTTCAATTATAGCCTAAATTATAGCCAGCCCAAACACCTTATTACATTGGCCCAAATACACCCAGGCCCAAAATCCTATCCCTACCCGACCCAACTCTTGCTAAATCCTGGCTGATGATCAAATTTTGATCAACAACCTGGATTAATCCTTTCCTAATTTAACCTAAACGACCCCCCAAACCCCTCATTTCTCCTCACACACTCCGCCGTCACCCTTCACTCTCCTCTCCAAATCCTCTCTGCCCTAGACCTAATTTCCCCTTCGTCGTTGNACTCCGTCGTCACCCTTCACTCTCCTCTCCATATCCTCTCTGCCCTAACCCTAATTTCCCCTTCGTCGTTGCTTGCCTACCATCGACTATGATGGATTCTCACCATCCTCAAGCCTCTAATGGCTCTCCATGCCCGATTTCTTGCTGTCTCGAGGTCCTCAAGGAGCCAGTGGTCGTTCACTTACCCCTTGGGCCTGTGCTCACCATTCTCAGACCACCATGGCTCGATCGAGTTAGATCTTTCTATTTTCTGGCTAAACCTATAGGTTTCTAAGCCGATCTCTCTTTTTCAGGGTTATTTTTTCTAGAAAACCCTAATCTATTCTCCTGTACCTCTTAGATCTGTAATAGATCTGAGGTTTTTCTTAGCTATTTTCGTTTGTTTTATGAAAAACCTTTTGATTTCTCAAAGCGTCGCTTTATTTTCCCATTAGGGTTTCTAGAACCTTTCTTCAAAACATATTTCTGGTCTTTTAAGGTTGTTCTCTGATTCTCGTATGTTTAAACGACTTTTTTGTTAAGTTGCTTTTTAATCTTAATTTGTTATGTTTAAACCCTAGTTTTAACATTATGTTATAATTCCTGAGTTCATCCGTATTTTTCGATTCTGCTATGTGTGTGTTGCCGCGAGTTCAACTCCCAGTCTCAGGTCAAATGCAGAAGAGAGACTTCGTACCTCGGGAAAGGAGTAAGCAACTTAAGACCGGAAGAGGTTGAGACCAGATAAGCGGCAAGAAGAGCATTTGAAATAGGAGCAGAGTCTGTCACGTGCAGCCTACTCTCTTCGCTCCCCTCCTCTTATCCTTCCTTTCTTTCATAAGGCAAGGCCTTTAGACTAGCCCTCTTCTGGAAAGAGATTCTATAGCACCGGAGTCGTTCAAAGAGCCCTTCTTTCTATTTTGTGCGTGTCAACGATTCTTATGAGTATGCCTCGATTGATTAAAGTGTTTTCTGATTTTTACCCTAATAATGTTTTATTAGGGTTTTCGATTTGGTTCTGTTTGCTTACACTCTGTTTATCTGTTTCTTCATGGAAGTCTATACGGTTTCCCTTAATTTTAGTACTATTTTCGATTCTGTGAATCCCTAATTTCTTGTGTTAATATCCTTTTTGATTTCCGACCTTTAAATTATTTTCTTGCCTTATTATGTGGTTGACTATACTGTTAATTGATTCTTATGTTATTTCCTTAATTAGAATCTTATGTACCTAGCCCTAATTGCTTACTCTATACCTACTGTGTTTGAATTATTTCCTTATTTGATCCAGCTATACATGATTTCTTTCCTTACTTGTTACCTATTCTTTACTGTTTGAACTGATTCCCTTAATTAAAGGAAGACTTGGACTGATTTTACTCTAATTGATTTTGAGTTCTATAATTACAAAATAATTTGACTCTTACCTTATTTACCTAGCTTTTAAACTACTATATGTATTGCTCTCTTCTACTCTCATTACACAATCTTCGACACACACGGACTCACATTAGTTCACAACTCTCTCATACACTCAAAAACTCTTCTGCTTACTTTGTTACTTGCTATTGTTACTGAATTAGCCGGCTGCAAGCCAAGGCTAACTATTGCACTTTCCTGTTCTTCACTTTGTGTCTATTCTCCTTATTGGTATGTTCTGATTTTAAATACAAGTTCCAAAATCAATGTGTTTCTTCTGCTGCTTTATTTTATCATTTTACTAATCTGTTTCTGTCTGTTGTTTGCTTCTCAAGATGTGTTTAACTTGTTTTACTTAGTATACTAGTTATGTTCTAACCCCTTTTTAGGATCAGCCTATTTATGAACATGTTTACTTCCTGTGTAATCTGTCTCCATGTGACTCTACTCTGTCTCTGAATGCTTGTTTATGAGTTGCCTAGTTCTGGTATGCACCTATTGTGCAATTGTTAACTTAAGTTGTTTTGATTATATGCTCAATTCTGTTTGATACCACTATGTCTTCTGTTATTTGTTTTGAAATTCATACTCCTATACTATGTTTACATCAGTAGTTATCCCCAATCCCACAAGTCCCTAAGCACTTCTGATTCTATGCAACCATGTCCCTAATTAGCAATTCTAGAACCCATGACATATTGTCTGTTATTCCTTGAGACTTCTATGCTTATGCTTGTTATGTTCTCACCTTGAGTGTTGTATCTTTCCCCAACCCCCTTACCCCTGTGTGAAGGACTGTTGTTTGAGTGTTGTTGAACCTGTTATGTTCTGTAGTTGATCTACTATTTGTTTAATTACCCTACTCTTGTTCAAACTATTTTACTACTAAACCACTTCATACTTTTATAAACTTCAACTGAGTATTTTCAATATTGTTTTATACCAAAGCATTTTCAAAACCATGTCAAGCACTCTCACTCTACTCTTAGGTCCTTAAGTTCTGCCCCTCCAGTGTGTGACTGCTTTGGGATTCCTGTGAGTTCCCTCTGAACTCTGATGCACTGGAGCTGGCTCTTCCACACTGCACTTACTCAGTTCTGGCTATGAAATCTGGGTGTGAGTACTGCCCGGGATCCTTGAGGTCCTTAGGGAACTCTGACACGCCCGGACATGAGAAAGGCTATGAAACTCTGACATTCGAGGTTATGAATATCTGGTATCCTCAGGGTATTTGGGTCTGTTTCAGGCTCCCTATAATTTAACTTCTTCTTTTCTATCTATTTATGTAATTCATCCAGCTATTGGTTTGTAATAATTATTGTAAATAGATATTGGGGATGTCTAGTGAAATTGGGATTGGTATCCATATAGTTCTGTTAATATCATCAGGTAGAAAGGCATGTTTTAAGCTTTACATTATTTCTATCTGCATTAAAATCCATGTTTTAGGACCAACATGTTCATTCAAACCATGCCAAGCATGCACTAGATATCATGTTCCTAGGATTTTATGTCTACTGTTTTAGCATCTCATCCATGCTTTATGTTTATCGCTTAGAAATCTTGCTCCTAGGTCCATAAACAACGTTAACATAAAAGTTGTTACTCTTGTGCATTCAAAAAATCATGTTTCGATCATTCTGTAATCCTTATGTGCATTTAGAAATCATATTTTAGGAATTCTGCTAATTTAAGGATCATTGACATAAAACTATCATTTATGTGCATTTAGAAATCATGTATTAGGCACCCCGTTTACATTTGCTTAACCACACCTAGTTTTAACTATTGATTCATGAAAAGGTAAAAACAATCTCACATACGATTGTCCTGTTTTAGATAAAACTGGCAGCACTCCCTGCGCTTTCGTAACATCTAGAATAATATGCTTTTAGGCAAAAAAAACAACTTCTGAACTGTCTAAAGGTTAACAGGCTTAAAAATCAGTAGGCAAACTGATTAGGCCCCTACTCTTGAGTTTATAAAAATAAAGCTGCATATTTCTGTACATTGACATTCACTTAGATATCCTGCCTTAGGATTCTGTCTAATGAAACTACCTCTTGTTTGTGTTTGAGACGTGTTGATTATGTGCATTACTTGTGGAGGTAAATCTAGGTCTCATAATTGCTTTCCTGCATTTATCTGATCAGTCCTATTTGTTCTTGCCTGTCGCTTAAAATTTATCCGTTTAAAACTTTAGGGGTCTGTCTAGAACTACCTATACTTAGAGGTCCTAAATTCCTCCAGGACCCTTATAAGGGACGGGTAACAACACGCATAGAAATCGTTAATTAAATTCGCTTAATAACCGCTAAGGGGTGGGTAAAGGGTAGATATGGATATAATGATCGGTGCGCTGAAGACTTAGGAACAGAGTTACAAACATTGTCCTGAAGATGAACTTGAGGGTTATATGGTCTAAAGGACCTCTAAGTGGAGGAAGAGAAGGTGTAACAGAAGAACTACAGGGCAATGATGTTTGGTACAAAATGAGAATGAGGAGAATAAGAGGGAGTTGAGATATCAGAATAAGGAAATTTTTTTGCTCCAAAAAGTTGTGGTGAGTGTTATAGTTGATAGATTTTTGCTAGTATCGGAATTGAATGGAAAAGACAAGACGAAACGAAACAGAAGAAGATAAAGATAAATATAAAGGAAAAACAAACATCTGTAGAAATACAAGTGCAAATCTCAAAAATTTCAAAGCAGAAATGAGAGATTCACTACCTGGACGACCCAGAGGGCGCCGTTACCGGCGAAGACACCCCATGTGGAGGCGACCTAGATATCGGTGATTGGGGACGGAGTTTGGGGCTGAAGAACTTGACGAGTCCGTTACTTTTATTTTCATTGTATTCAATGTGTCTCGCTGTATTCTATGTATTTCAGTGTATTCACTGTCTTTAGTTTTTTTTTACTTTTTCAATATAGTCACTGTATTTAACTGTATTCAAGTTAATTATATAATTTCAAAGCTTCACTTTGTTTCGCTGCAGTATATATTCAGCAATATGTATTCAATGTATTGTAGAATGTATTCATATTTTTTAAATTAATATAATTTATGTATTTAGATGTATATATGTATTCAAATGTATCTGCAATATGTATTCATATGTTTTTGCACTATAGATGACATGCTATACTTTATGTATTCAATGTATTGTATGTATTTAAATATATTCAATGTAATTATATAATTTCAATATATAAATCTATTTGTAAAGATACCACTAAAAAAAGAAAGAGTGGATTGAATCTCTGAAGATTGCGCTGTTTTTGGGGTGTTTTTCAGCTAAAACTCTTTTATATAACTGAAAATACAAATTTTGCGTGTTATAATTGAGCTTGCTGAGTTATATTAGGAGTCTATCGCGTTAATTGATTCACCTACCATTTTTAAACAGCTGAAGACCTTTTTTCGCAATTTTCCGTTACTGTATTCACGAATACAGCTCGCGACTACATATGAATACAATATATGTTTAGCTGGACTTCCTTGTTTTCAGTCCAATTTTGCTACTGTATTCATGAATACAGTAGCTTGAATACATCGAGTACACTATATAACAAATGAAACATAGCTATAGGAAGTAATTAAGTAAATGGTAGCTATAACAAGTTAATAATCACTATACAATAGTCATTTCTGAAAATTCCTCTATATTTAACTAACGAATGTAATTTTTTTAGTCGACCGTAAAAATTCCGTAACGGGATTTTTTCATTCCTATACACTATTTGAAACTTTATTACCTTTAGTGTCCATGTTTAATTAATTACCCGACATAAACAAGTTTAGTTTACAAAATATATACAATCCACCTTAAAAGCTTCCCAATACATTATTTGTGTATTCAATCAAGGGATGTTGTTACACCCTTATCCTTTCTTCTCTCCTATTCTCTTTCCTTATTTTTCTTCCGCCTTAAAATACACTAATCAATTAAAGTTGGAGGAGTACCATTACTTGTTGTTCTTGCAACTGAAATTGATCATCCTCATATATATTATAATTAGCATGAAATCCTTCTTCTGAACAATTTATATGGTCAACATGATTTTCATCTCCTAGCATAGGCTGCTCCGATATTTAATTTAATTTATTGATCTGCAGGGAAATTTCCTTGCTCATTTGAAGTGCCATTGTTCTTGTTCTTGTTGCTGCCACTTTCTGCGCATTACATAGATATTAAAAAAAATGAACTATCAAAAAAATTCTCTCATATATTTGGTGTTTCTTAACGTCTTCTCATTAGTTGTTCTAATTTAATACTCCTCCAACTCCCGAAAAGAATTGTATTTTTTTATGAGTGAAACAATTTTTTCACTGAAAAAGAGTTTGAAAAATAATGTCGACGTCTTTTCGTCATATCACACCCGTTAATAAGTTGCATACAGTTTTTTATAATTCAACCTAAAAAGCATTAAACTAACCACAATATTAACATAGTCAATTTTTGAATTCGTTTATATGCACACAATTTATTCACGAGGATTTTTTCGTACACTATCCAGTTAAATACAACTACAATAACATACAACTTAAATATAAAATTTATACAATATGTATTTTATATATTTTGTATCTGATCTATACATAGATAAAACAAAATCCATACAACTAATTATATATTATACAAATTTATCTACAGCTTATCTACAACTTTCACACATTATTTCTACCCAGTTAAATACAACTACAATAACATACAACTTAAATACAAATTTTATACGAATTTATACTATATGTCTTTTGTATATTTTGTATCTGATTTATACATAGTAAGGAAAAATTTCATACAATTAATTATATATTATACAACTTATCTACAATTCTCATACATTATTTTTACTCAGTTATATACAACTACAATATCATACAACCTAAATATAATTTTTATACAATATTGTTCAACTTTCATACAATAGTTAAATAAAAAAAAAATATAAACAACAGAATACAATTTTTCTATAATTTTTCTATAATTTTACTACAAATTCGTAAATATAATGTATATCATGTCTTATTCTTCTTCTTCTTCTTCTTCTTCGATCAATCTGACATTCAGCCAAAATCAAGTATAATCTTCACCAAAATACCTTCAAAATTGAGATATAAACTCCAAATCATATTCCCAATTGTTTGCAACAACACCCAATCCAAACAAATAATGATTTTTGAAAATCCAAATTCGAATTCAAAGCTTCAAAGCTTTTTAATGGTTGTCAATGGTTGAATTGCTGCTCTCTTTTCTTTTGCACATTACTGAAATTAGGGACAGAGAGATAGTGAGAGACGTAGAGATAATTCCCAATTCTTTGAAACAACACCCAATTCAAACAAATAATATTTTTTGAAAATCCAAATTCGAATTCAAAACTTCAAAGCTTTTTGATGGTTGTCAATGGTGGAATCGTAGATGAGTGCAAGATATGCGAGGGAGGGGATGAGATGTGGAGAGAGAAACGTGAGGGGAGTGGAAGATACGTTAGAGTTATTTAGGACACTATTTATTATAATTAATTACCTTAAAATGTACATAAATGATAATTAAGTATATAAAATATAATTATAATAAAACTTAAGTAGTGAGGATAATATAGTTTCATACAGGTATAGGAATGTAAAAATTCCGTAACTTGCCCACAGATTGAGAGCCCATTACGGCCCTCTACATTTGGCCCAATAATAAAGAGTCCACTTACACTCTCCTCTTTTCCAAAGAAAAAAAAATGGAAAATCGACTGAAGGAGCTGAGCATGGAGGATTCCGACGAAGAACCGCCACTCGCCGTCGAAATCAACGACGCTGTCAACTCCATTCAACTAGAAGAAAACCCCTTGCTTCCTCCGGTCGGCGTCACCGTCATCACCGGTTATCTTGGTTCCGGAAAATCCACCGTAATTTCTACTTCGACAAATTTTTTGCTTATATTCAGTTATTAAATTACGATCCCTCCGTGCCATTTGTGATGTAGTTCGACTAGACAGGAATTAAGAAGAAAAAATTGATTTCGGAAACTTTTGGTCTAAAACAAGTCAATAGATATTTGTATGACTATAAATCAATCTCATTGAAATGAGGTAATATTGGGGGTTTAAAGTTGTAAGTGTTTCTAAATATAGAAATGTGTCATTCTTTTTTGAACAAATTAATGAGGAAATAACGTGACATAAACTGGAGAAAAGGGAGTATTAACTAGTTTGGGATTGACTTGTAGTTGTTGCTTTTATTGTTAGTTGATAAATTATATACTGAAAGAGCAACATGGGAAGAGAATAGCAGTGATACTGAATGAGTTTGGGGAGGAGATAGGAGTCGAGAGAGCGATGATAAATGAAGGGGAAGAAGGCGGTCTTGTGGAAGAATGGGTAGAGCTTGCAAATGGATGTATTTGTTGTACTGTGAAGCATAGTTTGGTTCAAGCATTGGAGCAGCTTGTTCAGAGAAAAGAGAGGTAATATGATCTTGCTTTCACCTTCACACTGTCCTTTGCCATTATTTTCTCACTGTTTATATGCATACATACTTAAAAATGAAATCTTTTTTATGCTGTGGGCTGCTCAAGGAAGGTGATGCACTGATGGTTGTACACATGTACTTCAAGCTACTGTTAGTTTGAATTGAGTTTCTTTGGTGGAATTACGGGTTATGCATAACTTTGTTCTGCTATGAAGCCTTGGTTCTATACTTTGAGGAAATGGGATTAAAGAGACTGCTACTTGAATCTGATGGAATTTTCTATGTGTAACAAATATTTCATACTTTTTCAGTCCTCTCTTTACTTTCTCATTGGCATTTATATATTAGCTTCTCTAAGGGGTACTGCTGTTTGGACCTCTGAACACCATGCGCTGAAAACAGGCAAGGAAAGGCATAAGAGTAAAAGAATCTTTAAAATGACAGTAAGAGCAGAAATGAGAAGGATCTGTTTTCACCAAGTGCTTTCTCTGAATAATCCTTCCTTGTTAAGTTTGTAGCCAGGCGATAGAGTTCTGTAGTTCTGTGCTAAAGTATTTCACCTAATGATAAGGAGCTATTGTGTTTGTTTGTAGACTTGACCATATATTGCTAGAGACTACTGGTTTGGCAAACCCTGCCCCTCTTGCTTCCGTGCTTTGGTTGGATGATCAGCTGGAGTCAGATGTTAGGCTTGACTCGATTATTACTGTGAGTTCTGTGTTGCAATGATTTAAAACTTATTTTATAAAGTTTTCAGAATTTTCCTTTTTTTCTCTTCACTTCTCTGTGGATGGAGAAAAGAGTATTTTCTGAAAAGTGCAGCGGTTTAGATTTTGTAGTTTTATGTGTTTATTCTTAGATCAGCAATATGCAACTAAAATTTATCATGCTGGTTAGATGTGCATTAAGGAATTACTTATTGACTTCATGTCCATCCTTTTATTGTACCTTCTTATATGATTAACTTCATATGTTATTGATTGTTCTCAATAGCATTGTGGTTCTTAAAAACTTATCACTTTGTTTTCCCAGAGGTTTTAATTGATTTTGCTTCTGTAACAGGTTGTAGATGCAAAGAACCTTCGGTATCAGCTAAAACCAAATCCTAACTACTCTTCATTTCCTGAAGCTTACTTACAAATAGCATTTGCGGTAATTGATATGTTAGTCTCTCCATTCAATCATCTGAGGTTTCCAATTAGGTTTTCAATCTAAGTTGCCGTTCTAGCAGTTGTTATCTCATTCTTATAGGTGCTAACCAGGATTGCGTTCCATACAGCTTAGGTCTGGATCATGAAATGAAATCATGTCTGACTTTTATTTATTAACTGTTTGGATGTAGGATGTTATCATTCTTAACAAGGTTGATCTAGTTTCTCAAGACGACTCAGGAGCAATGCTACAGGAACTGGAGAAGGAAATCCGCGATATTAATTCCCTTGCCAATATTATTCATTCTGTTCGTTGCCAAATTGATTTGTCAAAGATATTAAACTGCCAGGCATATGATCCTAGTGTAAGCAATGATCCTTAATGCACTAAATTCAGATATTGTTAGTCAGCAGATGGAGAGCTATTTAATCTTCTTTATTTTAATTTTCTTAGCATGCTGCTCATCTGGAAGCATTGTTGCAAGAGAACAAATCTCTAACTACTAAAGGCCTTCATGACAGTGAAGTCAGAACATTGTGCATCTGTGATACGCAGCAGATTGACCTGGATAAGGTAACTTTTTTAAATAAGGTTGGTGGTCTCTGTGCTTGCTTGGCTGTGACTTAAGCCAGCTGCTGCAGAGTCCTCTGATTCTCTGTCCTTGGAAAGCAAAAAGGGCTTGTTAATTATGGCTGATATCTTGTCCTTTCTTTAAAAGTCTTTTTTCCTTTAAGGGGTCTCATACGTGCTATAAAAATCTATGAAGATCAGTGCACCTGTAAATCTCAGAACGAGTACTTGTAGCCCGATTACTATGCTTTTATTCTCCTGTTCTGGTTTTAGCATAATGTCATGCACAAAGGTTGGCACTTGGATCACTAAGGTCCTTACTTACCTTGTGGAAATAGGTCCGCACATGGCTTGAGGAACTCCTTTGGGATAAAAAGTATGGCATGGATGTTTATCGTTGCAAGGGAATTTTAAGAGTCAAAAACTCGGATCAACTCCACACTTTACAGGTAACATAGTCCTACAATAAAGAAAACTAATATCAAGATCTGAAGGACTTCTACTTTTACTTCTAAAATTGTTTAGGGCCACTTTTTTGGCTATTTTGCACCATTTCAAAAGATAAAAGCCAGAACTAGTGAGCCAAGATAAAATGACAACTAGAAGAACAATGATCAAATGCTTTGACTTACCAATTTATGAAAAAGAAATGCTTTGGGAAACACATAATTAGAGATTGACTAGTGTAGGAACTTTCAGCTAATAAATAAATCTCAAACAGACGGCCCTGCTATACTTCTTTTCCTTCAACCATCCTGTATCCGAAGCCTATTGGCCCGACTAGTACGGATCCCGCCGCTGAGTAGGGGTATTAAGGGGGGTAAAGCGCTCCCTACGAAGAACTTTTCTATTCCCTAGGCTCGAACTTGAGATGTCCGGTTAAGGGTTGAGGGATCCTAACCATCCCACGACACCTCTTTGTGGTTTCCAGACTAGGCTACTATTTTTCTTGTAAAAAGTACTTGCTCATATTTAATTAAGAACTCAACCTTTCTGTTGTGCATTGATTGCAATAGATTCTGATATACAATTCTTGGCATATTTCAAAAGTTATAAATTTAGTTCCCTACTATACTTCATGCAAAAAGCAATGATTCTTCAACAGTGATGAATGTAGGTGGTTCTCTTTTTGGTGGAACTTAGAAGTTCGAATTTTCCTGATGTTTGGTGGAATATTATTTCCAAAGACATCTCCATACAGATGTGTGTCAATACATTCAAAGTTGCTACTTTATATGTTACATGGAGTTAGCTGCATGCTGTAATATACTGCTGTAGTGGTAATACATGTAGCTCCTAAAGCTATCATGTGAACCAAAACGTCTATATCCTTCCTGTTTTCTTTTTCAAAATTATCGGCGAGCGTCATAGATAGAAAAGATGATTTAACTGTTTTAGTCACTTTTGATGCAAATCTCTTGAAAACGAAAAAGAAAAAGAAGTGAAAGGGTTGTTTCCACTTGTATCTCTAGAGCTCGAGTAAGGTGCTGCATTTCTTATTTTGGAGTAGCAGACAATTCTTCGATTAGCCTATAGTGGACCTGCCACCAAATTGTACCATATCTCATTGATCCTCTAAATTATCAGCATGCTAACACAAGTTGATAGATAAAAAATTTCTGTTGCCAAGAATGTCTATCAACCATTTTTGTTACTTTTGTTCTTTTACGAGAAAAAGCAAAGCAGGATTTTTTTGTGTTTTCTGGAACTTAAAAGAAAATATTGCAATAGTATTTCAGTACAATCTCATCCTATAATAGCTGTACGACATCGGTTGCGTCTATGGTGTTGTGTTCTCTTTCTCCTAACATACTGACTACTGTAACCTGATAAGAAAAAGCATATTGACTACTGTATCTGGCAGGGTGTGAGAGAAATATATGAAATTGTTCCAAGTCGCAGATGGAGAAATGAAGAGATTCAGATGAATAAAATAGTATTCATAGGTAAACACATTTCAAAATATGAAGTTGATTTACAGCTGGTTCCTTTTCTAAAGTTTCCTTTCTATTGCAGGACGGTTTCTGAATGAACAAATCCTTTTGGACTCCTTACAAACTTGTTGAAACTGATTGACTCAATAGAATTTGATAAATCCTGTTTTCCCGTCGTTAAGGCGGTAAGCGGAGCTAAAAACTTCTCTTCCGCATTATCAATTGAATCACTGTGCGTTTTAACTCAGTGATTGACTTGGTATTTCTGTTTCTCGGCATGACTAATTCTTCCTTGGTTCTCGTGCTAAGAAATTTCAGATGCATAGTAAACAATTTCAATCACAAAGTTTTATGTGGGACTCTAAATTTAAGTTGTGTCGAGAATTACATAAGTATTCAAATAAGATGAAAGAGTAATGTTGGACTCAATGGCAAAGCCACATGGTTACGAGGGTGGTCAGTTGACCACCTTTCGTTGAAAAATTACACTATGTATATAGATAAAATATTATGTTATAGAGGTATATAACACATATTGCTTATCCTTTGCCGGTATTTTTTTTCACTTCTTTCCATTTGAATACCATTGAGTAAATTTCTAACTTCGTCATTGGTTGGACTTATGAAATTTGAGTATATTAGAACAATTTTGGTTACACAAATATAGAGTATTGTTGCAACCATAAATGGTACAATATTTATGATGCATATTTTCCAATTCTAGTCAATGCTTTTTAAAATATCAAAATAAGGACCCAATTTGAGACAGACACTAAAACACCCCGGGACAATTCATTTTTACTTGGGACGTATACTAAAAATAAATTTTTATTTATACTTGTCACTTTATGCATATCAAGAGAAGATAAATTTTTTTTTTCCTGTTATACCCACAATATTTATTACTCATTTCAAATCATTTTCTCAAATCCAATAAAATATGTATCAATTAATATGGGTATCGTGGTAAATTATGTACTTCATTTATTATTTCTTAAAGGATATGAAAAGTCAAAGCATGCCAAGTAAAAGTGAACGGAAGGATTATTAGGCATTGTCAATTCCGTGCGACTCAAGAAAGCCATGTGCCCTATTTACACTTTAATTGTCTACTTTATGTGCCCCATAATATTTTTGTTTAAATTTTCTTCTAAATATTGATTATAAAACTAAGTTATATTATATGTTTTAAATTTTAAATTTTAATTTTAGAATTTGATGATTTTATTTTGCATTGTGTGGCTGAATGAACTTGATTATTTAATTTTTTTTTTTTTTTTTTGTAGTTTGAGATTATTCTCAAGTTAGAACTCCGGTCATTGAAGGTTAAGGTTAGCCGTAAGATTTTCCTAACATTTAACGAGGGTAAAATTAGGCCAAAAGTTTAGCAGATTGTGGCTGAAGTTGTGCTGTAGCATATGAATTAGCGTTAATAGTCACAATTAAGGTGAGAATAAAAATTTATGTATGTCATCCATTTATTGTTCTACCAAACACCAAATGAAGTAAAATTTTTTTTAATAATATCCTCCACACATAGAGTAATACTTAATTAAGTATTTTTATTTAAAAAAAAATTCTCTTAGCCTTGAAGAGGAATAAGAAAAGAGAAAAAAGAAATAAAGCAATGCAAGAAAGGTAGGGTAGGTATTGCTGGTAAATGGCGTCACAGCAAATGTCATTAAATAGAGTCCCAAAATTGAAGGTTCCATTGTCTCTATCAATGAGTTGGCCATTCTCCCGACAGTCCGCCACAGCTCACCTGATATCGTAGTAATATAATATAATAGCGGATTTAGAGTTTAAACTTTATGGATTTAAATTGTAAGAGTTGTTATATTTTAAAAATTATGAATCTATATATACTATTTTAACAATTTTAATAAAATTCAAACATAAATTTATGTTTCGAACCGAAATTATTCGAGATTCCGATAAACTCAACACTACAATGTTGTATCATTCCGTACAAGTGTATGCTAACGTAGTTGTAGGAGTTGTTGCCTGTTGCCTTTTACAGATTTGCTTAGGTATTACAACATGTCAGATTATGATTCTGTTTTGCTAAATATAGGTCGGCAGTTTTAAGCAACAAAAATAACCTAACTGTCATTCCATTCCTACTATATTACTCTCATTTCAAAAACAAAAAAAGTTGTTTATTTTAGTTCGTAGCAAAAATAATAATTTTTTTTAAAAATTTGAAAATAATTTAACTTTACTTTGAGTCGAGGATCTATCGGAAACAATCTCTTTATCTTCACAAGGTACGGGTAAGATTTGCATACATACTACTTTGTGGGATTACACTGCCTTTGTTGTTGTAAAATAATGTAACTCTAAACACCACCCTTAATAAGATGATTTATAGCCAAATAATTATCTATAAATTATTTTAAACTACAAGTTTTAAAAGTCTTCTATTCATTCTTAAACTCTATGTCAAATCAAATAGGTTCATTATTTTTGAAACGGAGCAAATATTATTTTCTCCACTAATTCCATCATTTGATGTGTTGTTGAATCAATTATATGTTTAATACCTTATTATTTGCACTTTATAAAGGAACCCAATTATTGGTAGGATTAGAAGAAAACGAGCTAATTTAAACTATTCACTAAAGAATGATTCCTTTCCAGTGTTTATATAGCGTTTTTTATGGATTAACTTCTTATTAATTACCAAGTGAAGTAATTACACACCATAACAAATTTAACACAGATTTGCTAACACTCTCCTCTAAAGAATTATATAGCGGTGTTAATAAGTGATTTATATCATTTTTATAATAGTATTTTTGTACAAAAATTATAGTGTATTTTTGTATAGAGAAGAAAAATATATAATAGGAAATATAAAAACTTAATGTATTTCGATCAATAGATATACATCCAAAATATTAAGATTTCTTTTTGATTTGACAACATCCACTATGTAGACTTTAATTTCAGAGTTTAGAGTTTTGTTTATGAAGAAAGTTAATTTGTGTCTCATGAATTTAATTTCGATTTTCTTTTTCATCTTTTTTCTTTATTGTCCAAATCCATCATTAGTCGTGTTGCGGAATCAACCAACAATTAATAGGATAGAAAACATAAGACCAAAATTTAAATTATTTGCTAAAAGATACTTCCTTACGATACGTCTTGTTTGATGTAGCAGCATTTGATTCACAAATTATAAAATATTAATTTAACTTAATTACATATTATATTAATAGAGATAAAGAAAACAACAAATAACTGAACCCCCATGTGGATGGATAATGGAGGATCGAGATTCATTACTATCGACTAGAGATCTCGAATTTAAGTCTTCGCAACGAAAAAATTCTTAAACAAAAATGCCCCTTTCTTAAACACGCAGTGTGCCCTACGAAACATGAATCTAGATTAGGCATGTTAACAAATTTCGAGTACCAGATGATAATACCAAAAAAAAATTATCACAAAAATTGAGACAAAGAAATCAAGTATTACCCGTAACCTATACGCATTATCATTTGAGAATCAGCCTTGAATTGGATAAGATGACATTATTTTTGTCGATATATACAAGTAGAAATTAACGACTTAAAATAGAGTAAGAAAAGTTTGATCAGGACTCTTATCATATTTAACCTGGATTTCTCTTTCTATTTTCACTTCTTTTTCTCTTAATAATATAAAAAGCTATCTAACCTACTGCAATCAACTTCATAATATTCCTTCCCCTCATTCCTTTTTGTATAAAAAAATTATTTATTCTAATTTATTGTTCTTCAATTCCACCATTATGTGATGCATGTGTTGTGGAATCAATCTTTTATAATAACATTATTTGCACTTCTAAAAGTAAATCAATTATTGATCATAGGAGAAAGAACCGGTGAACTGACTATAATATTTGATAAAACTTAAAAGAGGAATTTTCAGAAATAACTATTGTTTAATGGCTATTAACTTGCTTTTACTCAATTATTTTCTATAACTATGTTTTCACTTGTTATAGAATGTATTCAATGTATTCAAGCTAATGTATTTATGAATACAGCGGGAAAATTCGGTGGAAAACAAGGAAGTCTAGCTAAACATAAACTGTATTCATATGTATTCGCGAGCTGTATACGTGAATACAGTAACAAAAATCTGCAAAAAGAAAAGGTCTTCACTTGTTTAAAAACGGTAAGTGAATCAATTAATGCAATAGACTCATAATATAACTCAACAAACTCAATTATGACACGCAAAATTTGTATTTCCAGTTATAGAAAAGACTCATAGACGAAAAGCACCCCAAAAATAGAAGAATCTTCAGAGATTCAATCCACCCTTTTTTTTAGTGGTATCTTTACTAAAATATTTTTTATTAATATCTTTACAAATAGATTTATATATTAAAACTATATAATTACATTGAATACAGTTAAATACATACAATACATCAATACATTTAATACATTAAGTATAGCAGGTCATTTATAGTGCAAAACATATGAATACATACTGCAAATACATTTGAATACATATATATATATATATATGAATACATAAATTATATTAATTAAAAAAATATATGAATACATTCTACAATACATTGAATACATATTGCTGAATATATACTGCTGGACAAAACAGTGAAATAAAGTGAAGCTTTGAAATTATATAATAAACTTGAATACAATTAAATGCAGTGAATATATTGAAAAAGTAGAAAAGACTAAAGACAGTGAATAGAATGAAATACAAGGAATACAGCGAGATACATTGAATACAGTGAAAATAAAGTATCTTTTCCCTTGACCCCTGAATCATCATCCATAAGTTTTCTTCTCTTTTTCGCATCAAGAAGTGTTGATTCTTTCGAAGATTTCTCAACTTGGGCTTATTTCGATGTCGGGTAACCCTCTTGTGAGTTGTTGAATCAGCCATTGGAGATGAAATTTCGAGTTTTCTGGTGAAAGTATAACAATGGTGATTATTTCTAAAAAATTAGTAAAGAGAATCAGAAGAAGCAATGTACCAGCAAAAATTTAACAACTTTAACACTTACCACAACTTTTTGGAGCAAAAAAAATTAAAAATTTTGCGAGACAATGGAGATGAATCAGTGGAGAATCGTGGTTGTATTCATGGAAAAGATATTGGCGTTGAGAGAGAGATTGTGGAGAGAGATCTTGGTTTCTGAAGTTGTATACTATATGGTGGTTTTGTGAGAGAAAGAACAGAAAGTAGGAGAGAGAAAAATATTACCCAGCATATTTGATGGCAAAAAAGTAGGAAGTGACCATAAATACATATTTTTCTATAAAACCTAAAAGGTAGCTACATAAAATAATATTTTAAAAGGATATTATTTATAATAAATAAGGTGTAAAGCTTTACTATAGGAGGTAAAATTTTAAAACAGTAAAGCAAGTATTACCTTTAACCATGTTCCTTAGACTTATATCAGTACTGAAAAATAGAGATTAGTGATGGACATTTGTCGATACACCATCGTGTAATCCTTCTTAGCGATAGATTATAAAAAAATTCTGTTAGTTACGAGCAATTTAACGTCAGATTAGCGACGAAAACTTCAATTTATTTTAGTAATTTTGTATGGTTACAATCTAATTTCACTATATATCACTGTGATACGAGGTTTCAGTCTTATGGTAGGACATAATCCCGTGTTTTGGCATAGTTTGCACTTTAATTACTGTATTTTACTTGTGTTTGATCTTAAATGATAGTGAATTGCACTTATTATGTGTTTTATGCCTTGCAAGAAGCTATTCCGAGTTAAAAGCTAAATCAAACAAGTTGGAGCTTTGAAGTCTGAGTAAAAGCCCAAGAGATTAAATCGTGATCGCGTTCGGGGGATCGAGGACCGAGTTTGGATATCAAAAATCGAAAAAAACAAAATACTCTATAAAAATTGTACTGCCGTGTTGCATGGGGCGGCACGACAGTGAAAAAGTCTGTTGCTTGTCAGAAACTCGCACTTTGAACTTCCCCACTAATGCCCTGCGTGGGGCGCGCACCTGTGTGATCTTCTCAGAGTACTTTCCTGTTTCGCCTTGGAAAAGGTAATTTCGTCCAGGCACACTCTTACATGGTATAAATATATTAAAAAGACGTTTTTTGAAGGGACTTTTGACCTTGGAAGCTTTGGGAGAACATTGGAGGCTACAAGACTCAGGATTTCATCCTCTTTCCATCAATTCAATATGAGAGTTTGGATTGTAACGTTAAGATTGATGCTTCCTTATTCGTTAATTATATTTGTGATGACTTCTTCTATGATTATGGAGTAATTTACCTTAGGTTTGACGGATATGGTGTTTTGATAAATATTTGTGGATTTTAACTCTAGTTCTTGCATGAATTCGTTTGAGGAGTTTTGAATTATTGCAACTTTATTCATCGGTTTATTTAATCGAAAGAGGAATACTTTGGTGATTATCTTTGCATTATTTTGTTTGGTTTAATTCAGTGATTATCCTAAGTATCGAAAGAGCTTGTTGAATTTTTTATTTAATCAAGTTAAGCAAATATTCGAGAGGCGTTTTTCCAAAGACTAATTCATTAATGCATGCTTGCATACTTTCACAATGCTTATATTAGTTCACCTCTTAGAGTTAATATTTAATCGAGAGAGAAGTCTTGGCGACACGTTTGAACTAATAGTCGAGTGAATTCGTGAGAATCAATAGAACATTAGAGTGAATTAAACTAGAGTTAAATCCCTAATAGCTATCTTGCACCTATCCTATCACGACCCTTATTCCTCACATTGATAAGAAACCAACTCTGCGAATCTCTAATTCTTTGCCGTCAATTGTTAATCGCTTTATTTTAGTAGTTACACGTAGTTCATAATCATTTAACTCAAGTGTTGATCTTCCTGAATAACAATTAAACCAGAAATTACTGGAACATTGTTTAAATTCAATCCCTGTGGAGACGATAATTAAACTACACTGTCTTTGACTAGCGAGTAATAATTTTGTGCTGTGTTTTGCGCTTGTCACAGTCCCACCTATATTCTTTTCAATATTCATCTTCTCCTTATTCACTATCTATATAAAAAATCGCACTCCAGAAACCCTAAACTCAACCGACAGCCCTTCCATGGCATCCACGGCCGACGGTCAGCCACCCCCAGTGGTTGCGCTGCCTCCCCAACCTCCCCCATCTGTTTTCCAACCATCTACAACCACAAACAGCAATCCCCAACCTATGGATTACGCAAAAATCTTAAAACCTACTGCCATTAATGCCCCCATGCAAACCTTAGCTACGTTACCATTGGAACCAGTTGAGTTCCTTCACGGAGAACCAATTGTGAAGTGGAAGAAACAAGAAGTAAAGCAATCTATCGTACAACAAGGGCTTCAACTTACAGTTCTTGGGAAATTTTCGTATGGGAAGCCTATTATTAGTGAATTACGTAAAGTAATTCCAATTCAATGTGAGATTAAAAGGCCATTGTTCAGTTGGTTTAATTTAAGATAGTCATGTGTTGATTAAGCTTTCATTATTGGAGGACTATGTTCATCTTCTTTCAAATCCAGCTTTTTATTTAAAATCTCAGTCAGACATGTGGCAGATGCGTTGTACAAAATGGAATCCATGGTGGACACCTGATGAAGAGAATCCCATTGCCTAACCTGGATTAGCTGTCCAGAACTGCCTCCTAATTTCTTTGGTAAGAAATGTGTATTTTTATTAGCTCGTGCAGTTGGTAATCCATTACATGTAGACCTAGCCACTCAAAATAGGACTAGACCTAGTTGTGCTAAGGTGAAGGTGGAAGTTAACTTGTTAGTTAAATTCCCCCATCGTATTAAGATTGTGGAAGAGGCTGATGAATCGGGGCCAGAAGAGTTCAAGTGGATAAGGATTAAGTATGATTATATGCCAAAATATCGCAAGACTTGCAAAAAACAAGGGCATAGTGAGGCAGAATGCTGGGTAATTCATCCTGAATTACACAAGAGATTTGAAGAAGGTGTTGAGGAACAAAGTAAGGTGAAGGCAGTTGTGGTGAGTTCAGATGAAATTGGGATTGCTGCGAATTCAACAAAGGTCCTAACTAGTGGAAAGGTGGTTGGTAAGTCTACTACGAATCATGCCAAAAAGGAATGGATGCAAGCAAGGAAGAACAAATACCAACGAGATAATAGGGGTCACATTGTTGATAACAAACAAGGAAAGGAAGCTGACAAGGGTAAAGGGAAGTCCAAAGTTGAGGAAGTTACAACCAAGAACAAGTTTGATGCACTAGAGGTTGAGGAAGTTCATCAGCCTACTCTACAAATTACTGAAGGTAAATGTGAGGATCATAGCAATGGCAAGAAGAAGGAACATGGGGAAAAGCAAGATAAGAAGGGCCAGGAGATGGAAAAGGAAGTCAATACTCAATAGGAATTTAAGCTTGTGAAGAAGGAAACAGTAGAGAAGGTGGTGGAAAATGAGCATAATGGTAATCCAATTACTTTTGGGATTTAGTCTTTATTTCGTAAAGATGATCAAGAATCAGCTAAGGCTAATTCTAGTGTTCCCAGTGATCAACGTACTGATGAAAGGGCTAATAAGGAATACACAATCGACTGGGTTCATAGAAGATTTGGGACTAGCAAAGAGGAGCTAAAACAACACAATGTGACAACAAACCAATCTTGTCACGAGATTCCATCTCAAACATTTGCAGATTATGGGCAGGTTGAGGATCATCAGCTAGGCACAACAAAGACAACAGAAAACAAGGTGAAGAATGACAAAATGCCAAGATCACCTGGCGATAGGCTGGTGACGCCAGGCCTAAAGCCAGGCTCCCCAGGCGTTAGGCTGGCGACGCCAGGCCTAAAGCCAGGTGCTCTTGATGAGGCAGTCACAGTAAACCCTAATCCTAGTGCAACTGGAGAGATTTTGGCATATGTAAATGGTGTTCCGGTATATGCATCGGAGAACAAACTTTATGGAGATGATAATGGGAAGGTTAGGGATGATATAGTGGGGTCAGACCAAATTTCAGGCAACGGGAATGGTGGTGATCACAATAGAACAATGCATTCAGAGAAGACTAATATAGTAACTCTGGGGCTAGGCAGTGTCTATGAGCTGCAATTCAAAATGAAGCATGCAAATGTTTCTTTTCTGGAGGATAGCAAGGGGTATGAACAAGCTGATGAGCGGGCAATTGTTCCAAGAGAAACTAGGGTAATAGAGGAAGTGCCTATGGATTTAGGCACTGATCAAATTATGAAGCTCCAACTTAGTGTTCCACTGAAGACTTCTCTACAACATTTACATGATTTAGTTACACATAATGTGGCACCAATTGATGAAGACTTAATGAGACATATAATGGAGGATGAAGGAGATGATACATCAATAACAGAAAACTTCAAACAAGTGGCTAGGGAAGGAGATTTATCACCCACAACTAGTTCTAAAGGAGGTAATAAAACTAAGAAGAATCAGAATAAAGAGCCACCACAAACTTCAAGAATAATGCACATGAGGGAAGCTTCTCTATCTAAATGATGATGATCAAAACATTAATATGGAACATAAGGTCTGTGAATACACATCAAGCCTTTACTAGGGTGATCAACATGAATAGGGAGCATAGTTTTTGTGTA
This sequence comes from Nicotiana paniculata, assembly GCA_005239505.1. Classification (NCBI taxonomy): domain Eukaryota; kingdom Viridiplantae; phylum Streptophyta; class Magnoliopsida; order Solanales; family Solanaceae; genus Nicotiana; species Nicotiana paniculata. The sequence continues at coordinate 36,155 of ML335632.1, read as the reverse complement.
GTTGCATTGATGAAGCCTTTTCAAAAGAAGAGATTCATTAATAGATATAGAATGAGGTTGAATATGGAGACTACTTATGCAAATATTAATGGGAAAATATGGTTTTTCTTTGATGCAGTAGTGGAATGGGAATTAGTGGAGGATACTGAGCAACAGGTGACTGTGAGAGTGTTTCACCATGACCTGGGGCAGCACATGATGATGACATTTGTTTATGCAAAATGTTCAATAATGGAGAGGTCAGAATTGTGGGATCACTTGTATTACTTAGCAAGTGATATGAAATTGCCATGTTTGTTAGGAGAGGATTTCAATGTGATATTTCACGAAGAGGAGAAAATAGGAGGACTTCCACTACACCCACCTGAATATGAGGATTTTGCATTTTGTGTAAACTCTTGTGGTTTGTTTGAGCAAGGATATAAAGGAAGTTCATTTACATGGTGGAATGGGAGACCCAATGCTGCGTGTATATTCAAGAGATTGGATAGGATCTTTGTGAATTTTCCATTTCAGAACATGTTGCCAACTATTGAAGTTGAACATCTAATCAGAAGTGGATCAGATCATGCACCATTGCTAATGACATGCGGGGAGCAGACCACCAATTTGTGAAGCCTTTTAGGTTCTTGAACTTTTGGACTAAGCATGCTACATTTATGTATGTGGTGAGGCATAATTGGGAAGTTGATTTCATAGGGGATCCATTTTTTATGTTCAAGCAGAAGCTCAAGAGGGTGAAGGCAACACTGTCAAAATGGAGTAAGGAAACATTTGGTGATATCTTCAAGCAATTGGCTATTTTGGAGGACATTGTTAGGGTGAAATATTTTGTTTGAAGAAGAGCCTACAATTGAGAACAAGATTGTGTTTCAAAAGGCTCAATCTGAATTGAAGAAATACTTGAGTATTTAGGAGCAATATTGGAAGCAAAAAACTGGGATGACTTGGTTTGCTGAAGGAGATAGGAATACAAGGTTCGTTCACAATCATGTCAATGTAAAAAGAAAGAAATTGCAACTGAAGAGGATCAAAAGTGGTAGTGGGGTATGGATTGAAGACCAGGAGCAATTGGCTACAACTGCAGTGGACTTTTATCAAAAACAGTTCACAAGGTGATGCTTCTGACTTTTCCTTGCTCAATAATGTACCTTTGATGGTCACTATGGAACATAATTTGGAACTTAGCAGATTGCCAACAGTTGAAAAAGGTAAGGACAACAGTTTTTAAGCTTAGTGGGGAGAGTGCTAGTGGTCCTGATGTATTCACTGCCCTGTTTTATCAAACATGTTGGGATGTTATTGGTGCTGATATACACAACATGGTGATACACTTCTATGGAGGAGTTGCACTGCCTAAATCCATCACTCACACCAATCTAGTGTTGTTGCCTAAGAAACCTAGAGTTGAGACCTTTACTGACTTAATACCTATTAGTTTGAGAAACTTCATTAACAAGGTATTGTCTAGGGTGTTACATGATAGATTGGAAAGTTTTTTGCCTTCTCTAATATTTCCTAATCAATTCGGATTTGTTAAGGGTAGGAGTATATTTGAGAACATCTTATTGACTCAAGAAATTCTCACTGACATAAGGTTAAGGGGAAAGCTAGCTAATGTGGTGATCAAGATTGATATGTCTAAGGCCTATGATAGGGTTTCATGGAAGTACTTATTGCATGTGCTAAGGAAGATGGGATTTTCTGAGCACATCATCAACATGGTTGTGGAACTTGGTATCAAATAACTAGTACTCAGTATTGGTGAATGGGCAGTCCTCAGGGTTCTTTAAGTCTACAAGGGGTGTGAAGCAAGGGGATCCCCTATCTCTAGCATTATTCATTCTGTCAGCTGAGGTACTTTCCAGGTCTTTGAATAAGCTCTTTGAAGACCAGTCATTTGTGGGATTTGGAATGCCTAAGTGGTATGATCCTTTAAACCACTTGGCATATGGTGATGATACTATAATCTTTGCTTTTGCTCATCCTCCATCCTTGAGCAAAATTATGGCAGTGTTGGGGAACTATGAAAAGATATCAGTCCATATGATCAACAAAGATAAGAGTTCATACTACATGCATTCAAAGATTGCTAATGGATTGTTTCAGGTTGTTGGAGCTATTACAGGATTTGCAGGAGGTAAATTCCCCTTCACATATCTAGGGTATCCTATTTTTTATACTAGAAGGAGGAAGGACTATTATGAGGATCTTATCAAGAAGGTAAAGGCTAAATTGCATTTGAAAGTTGTTGTCATTTGGAGGAAAGGCAAAAACTCATTTCTAGTGTGTTGCAAAGCATGCCAGTCCACATGTTATCAGTCCTTGATCCACCAAAAAATGTCATGGAGCATCTTCATAAGATTTTTTCTAGGTTCTTTTGGAGCACAAAGGAAGAACGGATAAGCAGACATTGGGCTTCATGGCAAAAACTTTGCCTTCCTAGAGAGGAAGGGGCCCTAGGTTTTAGGTCCTTGCATGATGTGTCAAGGGAACTATTTGCTAAACTATGGTGGAGGTTTAGGACCACAAAATTTTTGTGGTCCAATTTCATGTGGTATAAGTATTGCAAGAAGGAGATACCAACGACGTGTTTCGAGACAAATATTGAATGCTAGGGAAGAAGTAGAACATGAGATCCTATGGAAATTGGAGAGTGGAACAACTAATATTTGGCATGAAAATTGAACTGGATTGGGTGCACTTTATCACGTATTACCTGAAGACTTTCCAATCAATGAAGATCTTCAGGAGGTGGCAAAACTATGAAAATATGAAGCATGGGATGATCAGCTTTTAGATCAAACTTTAAATGAGGAAATTGCAGAACATATAAGGCTAAATGTGCATTATGAAGGCAGTGAGGGATACTGGGACAGAGCATACTGGATGCCAACTCCTTCAGGAAAGTTTAGTGTTAGCAGTGCTTGGCAATCTTCAAGAGGTGGCAGAACTATGGAAATATGAAGCATGGGATGATCAGCTTCTAGATCAAACTTTCAATGAGGAAATTGCAGAACATATAAGGCTAAATGTGCATTATGAAGGCAGTGAGGGATACTGGGACAAAACATACTGGATGCCAACTCCTTCAGGAAAGTTTAGTGTTAGCAGTGCTTGGCAAATGTTAAGGCATGGGGCTGATCCTAATCAGGAATCTAAGTTAATGTGGATTAAAGGCTTACCATTCAAGATATCCTTTTTCTTGTGGAGATTGTGGAGGTAGAAAATAGCCACTGATGACATGTGGAGGAGGCAAGGGCAAATGGTGATGTCTAGGTGTTGGTGTTGTCACCAGCCCTGATAGTAGCATATATTATGTGATGTAGATGTTATTTATGCTCCAAGTTAACCATACTTTATTGATGTTTTAAGTGTTAAATGATAACTAAATGCTTTAATTAAGGTTTTTGTGCTTTGTAGGAGTTATTTCGGAGTTGGAAGATAATATGGAGTGTTTTGGAATCAAATATGTAGATACAAGGCCAGTCGAGAAGCGCTCGGATAAAAACAAGCAAGAAAAGGCGAAGAAAAACTGGGCAACAATCCACCGCGACCGCGATGGGGACGCGGTGGATCAAGCAAAAAACATAATGTATTAAAACGACCGTGGTTGGCACGCGACTGCGGTCGAGTGTGAAAGTGTCAGGAAAGTCCATGGGTCAAAGTATAAATCGTGGGGAACTTATCCTAACCCTATATAAACTCAAATACTCGCCCAAGTTAAGGGTTAAGCTTATTTTAGACTTATTTTGGAGGCAAGAACAAGTGGGAGAAAGATCAAGACACCATTAGAGTTTTCATTCTTCTTCTTTTATCATTATTTTGGGAATCATGAATTATTTTATTGCTTTATCTTGTGTTATTATGAGTAGCTAAACATTTAATCTAAGGTTTTGATGGAACCTATTGAAGGATGAAACTCTTGCTATGTTAATATAGATTTGCCAAGTTTAATCTCTATTTGTTCAACTACGTTCTTGTTGTAGTTAATTGAAAGGATCCTCAATTAGATGTGCCTATTTAGTATGTATTACTCCGGAGAGAGTGCATATTTAGGTAGTTGTTGAACAACATCACTCCCGACGTATGTGAAGAATCAATAACCAAGGGTTTAAAGGTGGGATTAGGGATAACGAAACCTTGGGTGCGATCTAAGTGAGCTGTAATAAAAGCCAGCTAGTGTAACTCGGGAGAATATGTCTAATAAATTATCATTATTACTGGGGAGATATTTACGGTAGGAAGAGTGCTCATGATTGATAGAGACAATTAGGCGAATTTATATGAAACATAGCAAGAGGGGATTCCGTCAATAGGGGAAATCATAACCTTAGATCCTTCTCCTTATTGTTTATAACCCATTCTTAGTTAGATCTTAGTTTTCACAAAGTAATAGTTAGTAGAAAAACAACCAATTGTTATTCAAAATATCTTGGAAGTTGAGTACGTGGAATATAGTGAGTCTGATAACTGTGATTGGTAGGTTAATTCTCTGTGGGATTCGACTCTGGTCTTAATATTCGGAATATATTTGCAATGACCACTTTGCCCTTTTTATAAGGCATAGTTGGGCGTGATCAAATTTGGTGCCATTGCCGAGGATTTAACGGTGTTATTGATTACAGTTAAAAGAAGTACAAAAATTCCTAGTGTAGTCAATTTTCTTCACTTTCGATCAATACATTGAACTTTTATCGTTTGCAAACTTGGTGGTTACAGGTGTATGCCTAGAAACTCATCGAGAACTGGTGAAGTGTTTGAAACATTATCAGATCCCGAGAGAGTTTTCAAGTCCTTGATTGGGGCCAACCGAAAAAGTAAACAACAAAAATCAACTGAACAACTTGAACCAGACATGGCAGGTCTGGTGAACAACAGAAATATTGGGGATGGCGTGGAAGACCCGAATGCGCAAGTAGTGGAGCCTCTTGTGCCGGGGGCTACATTATATGACTGGGCACAACCCACAACAGACAATTTGGCCAATGTGACAGTAGTTCCGCAGATACAGGCAGATTCATTCCAAATCACAAACAATATGCTGCATATGTTGCAAAACAAGGGACTATTCTCGGGGTCATACATTGAAGATCCCCAACAACACTTGAAGAATTTCTAGTCAATATGCCAAACACAAAGACAACAAAACGTGACTCCGGAAGCAATAAAGATTTTGTTGTTTCCATTCTCTGTGACAGGAGCAACCCAGACTTGACTAAATTCACTTCCCATCAATTCCATAAATACTTGGGAGGAGTTGGTCAAGCAATTTGTGAACAAATTTCATGCACCCAAAAAGACTGCTCAACAAATTGATAAGATCTTAAGCTTCAGACAGAAACCAACAAAAACATTGCAAGAGACGTGGGAAAGATTTAAAGGGCTGTTGGTTGTATGTCCACACCATGGTATTCCTGAGCAGATGTTGGGGAAGAGATTTTACATGGGTCTGGCAGAGAGTGTGAAAACTAATATTGATGCTTCAGCTGGTGGTGCATTCCTGAGTAAAATGTTCAGAGAGAGCAAGATCTTGCTCGACAAGATGTCCCAGAACTCAGGATGGACAAAAATAAACGCGCCCATCACTCATGTGGTCCACTCGGTGGCATTATATCCAGCTAACTCTCTTGCTGAAATATGGCCACATTAATGACACGAATAAGCATTCCTTACCAAAAAAGTGGAAGAGTCAGGTCAGAAACAACATGTGCACATAGTTGACGCAACCAATGGAAGCTTCTGTACATCTTGCATCAGTCAGCCAGTTGGTAATCAATGGAGCATTGAGAGGGATCACCAACACTATCCTGAGGACATGAATTATGTGTCCAACTATGAGGGTCAGAGACCAGGTGGTCAGAATTGGGGGCAATAGAATTAACAATACAGGCCAGCCCCGTAGCAGCATAATCACGGTAACATGAGGGTCATGCGACCACAGGGTAATATGGAGCCTTACCAAAGGCCACATGGCTATCACAATCAGAATCAACAGCCGGGGTATCATCCACCTCTACAACAACATAATGGGATACAGGAAGACGGGTTCGCTAGGCTCGAGGCAATGGTGCAGCAGGTGATTGGGTCTAATGCAAAAATAGGTGAAAGAGTAGATTCACACGAGTCAGCTATCAAAAATATTGAGGTCCAAATGGGTCAGATTTCGATGTCACTAAATTATCGTCCTCATGGGACGTTACCTGCATACACTCAGGTAAATCCAAAATATCATGGCCCGAAGCAGCTGATGGCAGTGAGTCTACGTAATGGTAGAGACCTGAACTTGGAGCAAGAGAGGGCTCGAGAAAGTAGACCTGTTGAGACACTTGTGCCAGTGCCCATTGAGCTAGACGACTCAGCAGGATTGACTGAGGTGACAGTGCATCATGCACATGAAGATTCCAACAAACAAAATGAGGCTGATAAAGAAGCTGAGACAACATAGGAACCGGTATTGGAGGAAACACCTGAAAAAGAGAAAGCCCGAATCACAGGGAAGAAGCGACCTCCAGCACCATTCCTACAGAGGCTAGCCAAATATTAAAAAAAAAAGAGCAATACAAGAAGTTCTTGGACATGTTGAAACAAATTCAGGTAAATATTCCATTGATTGATGCTTTAAAAGAAATGCCTGGTTATGCAAAAATGATGAAGGACTTGATGTCCCGCAAGTTCAACTTCTAAGACTTGGCCGCAGTGACTCTAACTCAGACATGCAGTGCTATTGTAACAAGACCAGTTGCTGAGAAATTGTCAGACCCAGGGAGTTTCACAATTTCCTGCACCATAGGTAATTTTGCTTTTGCCAAGGCACTATGTGATTTGGGGGAAAACATAAATCTTATGCCCCTAGATATCTATAAAATTCTTGGAATTGGACGAGCTAGACCTACGTCTATGTTGTTGCAGCTGGCTGACAGAAATGTAAAGAGGCCCTCAGGTATTCTTGATGATGTATTGGTACAGGTAGGGAAATTTGTGTTCCCTGAAGACTTTGTAATTCTAGACTGTAGGGTGGATGAAGAAATTCCAATAATTTTGGGAAGGCCATTTTTGTCCACGGGGCGAGCTCTGATTGACTTCGAAACTGGAGAGCTCAAGATGATGTTAATTGACGAAGAGATAACGTTCAACGAGCAGAAATCTATGAGGCGACCAAGTGAATTCGCCAATTGTTCCTTAATTGATGTCGTGGATGTAATCCTGGAAGAGGATGATGAGACCTTGAACATTGAGGACCCTCTAGCTGCATGTCTTATAAATTTAGATGAGGTGAATGGTGAAGAATTGGCGGAATGGGTGCTTGCTCTTGAGGGCAAAGGTTTTTGGAAGAGACCACTCGAATTCGAGCCCCTGCACTTAGAGAAAAGGGAAACTCCTCCAGCCAGGCCATCCATAGAAGAACCACCAAAGCTGGAGTTAAAGACACTGCCCGCCCATCTCAGGTATGCATTCTTAGGATATAACTCCACATTACCTGTTATTATCTCATCTAGTTTGTTAGATGTGTAGGCAAAACAGCTTTTGCAGGTACTGACAGAGTCCAAGACTGCTATTGGGTGGACCATGGCAGATATTAAGGGGATCAGCCCAGCATTTTGTATACATAAAATTCTGCTGGAAGATGGGCACAAACCTTCTAGAGAACACCAAAGAAGGCTGAACCAAATATAAAGGAAGTGGTGAAGAAAGAAGTCATTAAGCAGTTAGATGCGGGAATCATCTTCCCCATCTCTGACAGCAACTGGGTTAGCCCAGTGCAATGTGTTCCTAATAAGGGTGGAATGGCGGTGGTGAAAAATGATAAAAATGAACTGATCTCTACACGAACCGTCACAGGATGGAGAATTTGCATGGATTACAGGAAAAGCTCAACTTAGCCACCTGGAAAGACCACTTCCCACTTCCCTTCATTGATCAGATGCTTGACAAACTAGCAGGGAGGTCCCACTTCTGTTTTCTGGATGGGTACTCCGGATACAATCAGATCTCCATCACACCAGAGGGTAGAGAGAAGACCTCGTTCACATGCCCTTATGGGATCTTTGCTTTCCGGAGGATGCCCTTTGGACTATGCAACACACCTGCCACATTCCAAAGGTTCATGATGGCCATATTCACACACATGGTAGAAGACAAGGTGTTCATGGATGATTTCTCAGTGGTGGGAAACTCATTCGATAAGTGCCTTAAAAATCTGACCAGAGTTTTGAAAAGGTGCATTGAGACTAACCTGGTATTTAATTGGGAAAAGTGCCATTTCATGGTACAAAAAGGTATAGTCTTGGGACACCTAGTATCAAGCAAGGGCATTGAGGTGGATCGTCTGAAAGTTGATGTGATAGCAAAGCTTCCACCTCCCACATCAGTCAAAGCAATCAGGAGCTTCCTCGAGCATGCCAGTTTTTACCGGAGATTCATAAAGGACTTTTCAAAAATTGCTAACCCTCTATGTAAATTGCTAGAAAAGGAGCACCCCTTTGTTTTTTCTGATGATTGCAGGGTAGAATTTGAGGAATTGAAGAAGAAGCTAGTCACAACACCCATCACTGTTGCCCCCGACTGGGAGCAACCATTCGAGCTAATGTGTGACGCAAGTGACTATGCAGTGGGAGCAGTGTTAGGACATCGGAAAGATAAAATAATGCACCCAATTTACTACGCAAGTAGAACATTGAGTGGAGCTCAACTGAACTACACTGTAACGGCAAAAGAGATGCTGGTTGTAGTGTTAGCATTTGAAAATTTTAGATCGTACCTGATTGGCTAAAAGGTAATTGTATATACTGATCATGCTGCTCTCAGGTACCTGATCTAAAAGATGGAGTCAAAATCGCGCCTGATTCGTTGGGTGTTGCTACTGCAAGAGTTCGACTTGGAAATCCGTGATCGTAAGGGCACAGAAAATGAGGTCGCTGATCACTTATCCCGACTGGAAGGAGCTGAAAAATCAGTTGAGGTAGAGGATATTCTAGAAACCTTTCCAGACGAGCGGCTACTCGCCACAAGCCTCGAGGAAGTGCCATGGTATGCAGACATTGCAAATTACCTGGCAAGCGGTATAGTTTCCTATGACTTTTCCTCTGTCCAAAAGAAATTTTTTTACCGTGATTGCCGCATGTATTACTGGGATGAACCTTATCTGTTTCGGATTTGTGTTGACAGTATGATCCGGAGGTGTGTCCCCGAGATAGATCAATCTTCTATTTTGCAGGCATGTCACGCATCGGCATATGGCGGACATTTTGGAGGATTCAAGACGGGCGCGAAAGTTCTAGAAGCCCGCTTCTACTGGCCAACTGTGTTTAAGGATGCACATCTATGGGTCAAGGGCTGTGATGAATGCCAGCGAACCGGGAACATTTTCCGTCGCCATGAGATGCCCATGAACCCAATTCAGGAGGTTGAAGTGTTCTATGTTTGGGGAATAGACTTCATGGGTCCCTTTGTCAGTTCCAATGGCAATAAGTACATACTTGTTGCTGTAGATTATGTGTCCAAATGGTGGAAGCTGCAGCACTCTCCACCAATGATGCAAGGGTGGTGATTGGGTTTTTGAAGAAAAATATATTCACCCGTTTCGGGACCCCAATAGCCATAATCAGTGATGGAGGCACTCATTTCTGCAATCGAGCCTTTAAGAAATTGCTGGTGAAATACGATGTACGCCCCAAAGTGAAAACTCCATACCATCCCCCGACCAGTGGGCAGGTTGAAGTGTCGAATAGAGAAATAAAGAGTGTGTTGACCAAAACTATGAATGCCACAAGAACGGATTGGGCGAAAATAATTAGATGACGCACTCTGGCCTATAAAACTGCTTTCAAAACACCAATTGGCATGTCGCCATATAATTTGATGTTTGGAAAGGCCTTTCACTTGCCAATGGAGTTAGAACATAGAGCTTGGTGGGAGTTGATACAATTGAATTTAGACATAGAATCTGCGGGAACGAATAGAGTCACGAAATTGCATGAACTGGATGAGTTCCGCTACCGTGCTTTTGAAAGCACAAGGTTATACAAAGAAAGAACGAAGAGGTTGCACAACAAGAATATTGTTGAACGGAATTTCAAACCCGGAGATATGGTGTTGCTGTATAATTCAAGATTAAGGCTATTTCTGGGTAAACTCAAGTCACGATGGTCTGGACCATTTCATGTGGTTGAAGTGCTCCCTTCAGGTTCTATAGAGATTGCCTCAAAAAATGTCTCTCGCATGTTTGTAGTCAATGGGCAAAGGTTGAAACCATATTGGTCATGGATGAAGTCAAGGACATGTCAGTGATTCATTTGACTGAGCCCCAGAGGTCGATCAAGCCTTAAATACGCCATCTGTGTCGTGCCGCGACGTTAAATCAAGCGCTTCTTGGGAGGCAACCCATGTTTTCTTTTGTTTTTCCCTTTTGCTTTGTTTTTGTACTTAATGTGTATTACTAACCCAATTATTAGTGTAAAGGGGAAGATTGGTGCATATTTGGAGAAATCGGGGGCAAGAACCAACTCCGGAAAGGTAAAAAAAGTGATAAAAACAAATAAATTCCGGAAGTTTGTCACCGCGACCGCGGTGGACTGCACCAGTTCTGTATTGGTTCACCGCGACCGCGGTCGGGGCGCGGTGGGACCACAGTGAGACGCACCTGTTCTGCCGCATTCCACCGTGACCGCGATCCGAGCGCGGACCGGGCGCGGTGAAACAACACTGGTCTGCTGACGCCCAGGTAAGTAAAAAAATTTTAAATTTATTTTTGTTTTTCTCTTCCAATCTAATAAAACCTAAACCTAACCTCTCTTCCCCCCACTTCCAACACTCCCCTTATCACTCTAACCCCCTCCCCACCGCCTCTTCTTCTTCTTCTTTCTCTCTCTCACAAAATCTCCCCCAACACACAACTCCATCTCCACCATTCTCTTCCTCCCCCAAACTCCTTCGTCCCTTCTCATCCTCCAAGCACACCCGTGTTCATCATCTTCAAGTAAGTCTCTAACCTATTTCTCTCTTCTCTCTTAGTTTTCTTTTTGTTTTTTTTCTTTGTGTACTTTAATGGTAGAATTTTAACGTGTTCTAGTTTAGAATTTTCTTCTTTTTAGCTTGATATAGTGTGAAACATGGTACAAAGAGCATGATTTTGTTATGTTGAAGTTTATTGTGGTAGGGTGGAGTATGTGTAGTAATTGTAGTTGATTTGGGGGAGGGTTTGTACTTCCATGTGCTAAGTTTATGAAATCATTATTCAATGCACACTAGGTGCTTGTGAAATTGCCCCATTGAGCTGTACTTGTTAATGTGACCGTAGTGGTGGTGAAGTATGACTAACCATCATGGGTTCACACATCTCAAACCCTCACTAATAGTAGCCCTTAATTTGTCAGGTACAATGCATCAATAAAGGAAAAGACGTGTCGCAGGTGCATGTCAGGTGGTTCATCCCGAGCTCGAGCTCAGGCGAGTTCGAGCCAGTTTGACAGTACCCGATTTGTATCCAAAGCGGATCAAGATAGATTCAATGCAAAGTCAGCCAGGAAGCTAGTGCCTGAAGTCCACATTGAGAGGGCTGCATTAAGAGTTGAATGCCTACAGATTTACGAAGAATTGAGGAGACGTCAGCTGGACGTCTTCTTTGATGAGCCGGAAGAGGTCAATGTAATGATGGTCAGGGAATTCTATGCTAACTGCCCGGAACATGTTGATAGAGTAGTCACAGTACGAAACACCCAAGTGAATGTGTCTCTTGAGGCCATCCGCCGAGTGTACAGGTTGCTAGTCTTCACCGAAGATACAGACTACTACCAAGATTATCAGAGGCCACCGGTCACATGGAACCTAATTGTTCAAACAATCAGTGTAGCGGGTCGAGAGCCAATATGGATAAAGCCGAGAATGACCCTGAACTCCCAATATCTCAATTGGGAAGCTAAGTATTGGCTAACAATCATCAACAACCGTTTGCTGCCTTCCAGCAATACTACATATGTTAATGCGCCAGGAGCAGCGGCGATTTGGTGTTTTGTCAACCACCACGATTTTGACGTGACCCGGCTCATTCTTCATTCGCTCCACGGAGGCAAGCAAAGGGTTCTACTTCCCTTCCCTGGTCACCAGGCTATGTCGTGTTTCACGAGTTCCTGAAAACCCCATAGTAGATGGGAAATTGCAATTAAAAGCCCCATTCAAGGCTAGTAAAATCATAGTTAGGAAAGACCAGTCTGTGGCGACTGATGAGGATGATGATGATGAGGAAGCTATGCATGCTTCTGCCCCACCAGTGCAGATTGCTGATGAGCCGGGCCCATCACAGGCCCGCCGGAGTACCCGGATAACAGCCTTGGAGCAGGATATGGCTGGCCTACGCACTTCAGTCAATGACCGGGGTACTCGAGTTGACACTTTGGCCACTCAAAGTGCAAGGTCAGAGAAAAAGATCATGGAATGGCTCCGGGCGTTAGGTCAAGCGTGTCACCTCGATCCTGGCACCGTCTCCGATCAGGACTAAGCACCAGGGAAGTCCCCTTACCTTACTTTGCTTTAATTTCTTTGACATGTGGACATGACAAATTTTTAGGTGTGGGGTGGGGGATGGTTGTTGTTGTTGTACACTTGTATAGATTTGTAGTATTTTGGTTTGTTGGGTATTTTGATTTGCTGTTAATTAACTTCGACTTGTACCGAAGACGGACACCTCTCGACGGGTCTCTTGAGGGACTTAAGTCGAACAAAAAAAAAAGAAAAACAAACAAAAAGATTTTCTTTTGTTAGGTAGTGTACCAGCTCCCCCTTGGTTTTTCTGTAAACCACGGTTCTTTTCCAAGGGTTTCCATTTGAACCAGGTGTAGTTAGTTTTTTCTTTTTAGTTTAGGAAGTCTTGGGCGAGGGAAGAATAGAAATATAATCCCTTAACTCCGTAGTGCCTTGAATATTGATTTCCTTAGCGTGACACTTAGGCTCACTAGTCGATTCTAGCAAGAAAGCCTTAAATTGCATGTTCCTGATTTGGCTTAAAATACTTTGAGCAGAGTGTCTGATAATCCGGACTGATTGAGTCATGTGCCATGTGTGAGTGAGACTTTTGTGTATTCTGTGCTAATATTCAATGCCTAGAACTTGCCCTATGTGTGTACGAAGTGAAATTGTAGCCTTAATTGGTCTAGAAAGTGATATATGCATTTCTTTGTAGAACCTATTTATATACGTTTCTACCTACCTGATTGTATATACCATAGTTAACCCTTTGAGCCTGTAGTCTTGTTTTCTTGGCAACCACAATAGAGCCTGACCCAATTTTTGAATTGACTATCTTTTGAACCCTATCACCTCCTAGAAGCACTTGAGTTGTGACGAACATGGAAAAATTAAAGTGTGGGGTGGTAGGTTGGGCTTTTGAGTGGAACTAAGAGAATATAGATAAAGGTTCACGATGTGATAATGAATACTCTCACCGGGACTGAAAAAAAAAAGAAGAATGACAAATGGTGGTGGCTTTTGAAAAGTGTGCTAAAAGAAGTAAAGGGTATAACACAATGATGAAAATGTGGAATAATGGTTTGACAAAAGTATGGGCTTAAATGTGAAGAAAAAAATATATTAAAGTTCTTAGGGAGGTGTAGCCACTCTTATATCCATATATATCCCACCTGTGCCGCAACCTACATTACAACCAAATAAAGTCCTACTTGATTCTAGACTAAAGGAGCTCGATTAGTTGAGTATTACACTAAGGGAAAGCCTATGGTGCGTTTTATGTGTCATGAGAATTTCTTTCTGAGGGTGAGCGAAATCTTACTTGTTTGAATTCCTCAGTGTGTGAATTATCATAACTATGATTTAAGTCTCTTTGTGGTGATTAGGCACTTGACTCGTGAAAGGAAGGTAAGTTTGGACCTCTAACTGAGTGTAAGAAAGCCGGTTCGGGACATTGCGTGGCTAGAGAGAGTACACTCTTGAGGTTTGGATGTTATGTTGAGGTACTCCACCAGTGTGAATTGTTCTTGGTGCGAGGAGTGGGAAAGTTACCCGGTGATGATTAGGCCTATAGAGTGTGGTTTTGTTGCTAGAGGACTAGTAACGGTTTAAGTGTGGGGTGTTTATAGTAGCCTATATTATGCGATGTAGATGCTATTTATGCTCTAAGTTAACCATACTTTATTGATCTTTTAAGTTCTAAATGATAACTAAATACATTAATTAAGGTTTTTGTGCTTTATAGGAGTTATTTCGGAGTTGGAAGATAATATGGAGTGTTTTGAAATCAAATATGTAGATACAAGGCCAATCGAGAAGATCCCGGATAAAAACAAGCAAGAAAAGTCGAAGAAAAACTGGGCAACAATCCTCCGCGACCGCGGTCGGGACGCGGTGGATCAAGGCAAAAAACAAAATGTATTAAAAGGACCGCGGTTGGCCCGCAACCGCGGTCGAGTGTGAAAGTTCCAGGAAAGTCCGAGGGTCAAAGTGTAAATCGTGGGGAACTTATCCTAACCCTATATAAACTCAAATACTCGCCCAAGTTAAGGGTTACGCTTATTTTAGACTTATTTTGGAGGCAAGAACAAGTGGGAGAAATATCAAGACACAATTAGAGTTTTCATTCTTCTTTTTTTATCATTATTTTGGGAATCATGAATTATTTTATTGCTTTATCTTGTGTTATTATGAGTTGCTAAACATTTAGTCTAAGGTTTTGATGGAACCTATTGAAGGATGAAACTCTTGCTATGTTAATATAGATTTGCCAAGTTTAATCTCTATTTGTTCAACTAAGTTCTTGTTGTAGTTAATTGAAAGGATCCTCAATTAGATGTGCCTATTTAATATGTATTACTCCGGAGAGAGTGCATATTTAGGTAGTTGTTGAACAACATCACTCCCGACGTATGTGAAGAACCAATAACCAAGGGTTTAAAGGTAGGATTAGGGATAACGAAACCTTGGGTGCGATCTAAGTGAGCTGTAATAAAAGCCAACTAGCGTAACTCGGGAGAGTATATCTAGTAAATTGTCGTAATTACTCAGGAGAGATTTACGGTAGGAAGAGTGCTCATGATCGATAGAGACGATTAGGCGAATTTATATGAAACATAGCAGGAGGGGATTCCGTCAATAGGGAAAATCATAACCTTAGATCTTTCTCCTTATTGTTTACAACCCATTATTAGATAGTTCTTAGTTAATATAGTTTCATAAAGTAATAGTTAGTAGAAAAATAACCAATTATTATTCAAAATATCTTGGAAGTTGAGTACGTGGAATTGAGTGAGTGTGATAACTGTGATTGGTAGGTTAATTCTCTGTGGGATTCGACTCTGGGCTTAATACCCAAAATATATTTGCAATGACCTCTTAGTCCTTTTCATAAGGCATAGTTGGGCGTGATCAAGCCCCAAGAGGAATCTATTGATCATATATTTGTCACAAGTTCTACTGCCTCTAAGGTATGGAACTTGTTCATGGGCGCTGCTGGAATTATTATGTCATTGATTCAATTGAAGAAGGTTATAAGGCATTGGTGGTATGCTCAATGTTTTCCAAAGTTAAAACCATTGTTTCAAGCAGTACCAACTATCATCACTTGGGAACTTTGGAAGAGAAGAAACGCAGCTAAACATGGGGGTTCAGTGTCCACAAATAGGGTGATTCATGAGATCAATAGGACATTGTATCAACTGGAAAGGGTGAGATATGCTTGCATGCCTAATATTCCATTGTTATGGCCAAACATAATTCATTATTTTGAAGGATACAAACCTATATTGATCACTACAATAGTAACATGCCAGCTTCCTTTTCATGGTTGGTACAAATGCAATACTGATGGAGCCTCAAAAGAAAATCCTGGTCCTAGATCCTTAGGATTTTATGTGAGGGATGATGAAGGTGATGTGGTGTATGCTAGGTCAGTAGATCTGGGGGTAATAACTAATGTGGTGGCTGAATCTAAGGCTATTCTTCAAGGGTTGGAATATTGTGTGGAGCATGATCTTCACCCTCTCATATTGGAGACTGATTCATTGGTGATGAAGAAAGTGATAGAAGGGGAATGGGATCCTCCTTGGGTAATTGAAAATGATGTGAAGAAAATTATAGAGATTAAACGCAACTTCAATGTGATCTTTCAACATGTGTTCAGAGAAGGAAACTTAGTGGCGGATTTTATAGCTAACATTGTGTTTTCTTTTGCAGGTACATCTGAGTTTCATTCGTTCTCTGAACTGCTTAATGCAGGGAGGAGGTTTATCAATCTAGAAAAATCTCAAACACCTAACCTTAGGGTTAGGATATCAAAGAGAAGAACCCCAGGCTGATGGTTTCACAGGATTGGACTCTACACAAACCTACATGTTTCTTTGTCTCATTCTGTATGTTATTAAGGTACTTTCCAGTGGTATTAACATGGTCACATGCTCATTCTGCGGGTGCTTTGATAGTGTACAGGAACAATGCGATAAGCAGGTGTTGGATGGTACAATTTATCATACTTCGTATGGCCAAATACTAAGGAAAACGCTGAACATGTCATGTGGTATTTATGGAGATTGGTGAATCATTTCTCAGTGGTATTAGCATGCTTTCATGATCAATCTAAGGATGGTTTAGCAATGTTTAGAATGATGTCTACACTAAAGGTTCTAGCATGGAAAGATCTGAGCTTACAAGAACAAAAAAAGGCACAGTTATGAAGCCTGACTTTGCCTTGCAAAGCTTGCTTAAAGCGAGCTCGTGCCTGACTTTTTCCTTGCAAAGCCTGCCTAAAGCCAGCTCACGCTTGGTTTTTGCAATGCAAAGCCTGCCTAAAGCCAGCTCACGCTTGGTTTTTGCAATGCAAAGCCTGCCTAAAGCCAGCTCAAGCCAGGATTTAGCCTTAAAGCCAAGTCAAACCTGTCTTTTGCCTTGCAAAGCCTGCCTAAAGCCAGGCACTTTAGCCTTGCAAAGCCTGCCTAAAGCCAGACTCTTCTACATGTTAAGTTTAATGAGTGAGCACATGGTTAATACTTGGACAAACTCAATTCACTGCATATGGAGTTCATATAATAACTACACTTGGAAGACTATGCTCCCTTCAACTCTGTGGTGGAGACGTCTGGAATTCATTTTAGCGTATGAATAGTATACCCTGGCGCCTGGTGAGAGCTTGATAGGTGTTGCTTGGTATTTTCCACTGACATTTGGATTTATATACACTGACAGGAGAAGGAAGCACCCAGCTTATTATGTTGTAATAGCTAGTTCATTAGATTTTAGCTTTTCTATCTTTTTAGTAGCTAGTAGCTTCATGCAACTTCTATTTTGGTTTGAACATCTTGTAAGCTGCGGACCTATTTTGGGATTTTATTTATATATTAGCCACTAGGCAGCCTGCCTAGTGGTATATTTGCTTAAAAAAAAAAAAATTAATAGGTGAAATCATTTTAAATTAAAACATTAATTACCATATGAGAGTTAGACTTAAAATGGAAAAAGATGACATTTTTCCGATAAACATCCGAATTAAAAACTTGAAAGGGGATAAAGTTAAGTTTTAATCAGGATTCTCTGTATGATGGTTAACCTAGGATTCTCTTTTTCTTCTTTTTTGTTCTTTTTCTCTTAAAAGAACCGGCCTTTTTCTTTTATGTCCCTATTTCAATATTACAAAATATTCTCTTTTAATTTAAACACAAAGTTACTATCTTTATATGATTGCCTAATTTGTAGCGCCTACTCTTACTTATGCTAAAAGCTTTGGGTCAAAAAGGATCAGCAAATAAGTACTCTCAATTTTGTGCTTTAAGGCAAGAGCTAGGTATTTCCTTTATTAAAATATAAAATTTGAACCAAAATTATTGAATTCAGATGAACCCGCATTTGAATACTAGCTCAGTCCCGTGCGCAAGGGGTCTTTTCCCTTTCTCTTTGTGATGTCCGCCCATAGAACTGTTTGTATCAAGATAAATTCGGAATGTTGATTGACTTTATATTCGATAATGTAAAAAACTATTTTTATAATCAAGTCACCTATAAAATAGTTACATAAAATACCTATAATTAATATTGATCAGTAAGCTAATAGATGTTATAGTTAACGGACCATAATAGGTTAAATTACTTTAATAGTGTAAAAAATCTTCAAAATATCGCTAGAATTCTTGAGGAAATGATCAAAACACAATTATTAGCTCCTCTTTTTAGTCCTATATACTGCAATAAGTACGGCATATAAGCAAGAAAACAAAGTATTCCCAATTATTGTAATTTTGCTTTCGTTGCACATTATCATTATAGTTGTAAAAAAAAAAATCAGATTTAATAATATTAAAGTTGAGTTGGGGGGCATTTTGTGGGAGCTTTATAATGTTGTGTTGTGCAAAAAATAGTGACAATTCAGAAATGATTTTTCTACTATTCTTTCTTTAGTGACACGTCATCGCTAATTATTTTATGTAATTTTTACCATCATTATATCCATGGTCTCATACTTTATTTTAAGGTCAGCTTAAGTGCTCTCATAATTCTTACTTATTAAAATTTAATTAATTTTGGAGGGAAGGAGCCGACACCAATTTAATAAACCATATAAAATGTGTCACTATCTAAATAACTTGGATTTTAAGCTGTATATGAGTGGACAAGGACATTAGATATACAGCCAAAAGCTCAAAAGGTTGGCCTCCATTTGGCATTGTTTTACTTGCTAATTACGTTTAAGTAAATTTAGTCAAATTGTTTTTAAATATTACTATATGGAGACTGACTGTGAGTATTTTATTTTATTCATTTACACTCTGTTTGGATCATTGTTCCCCATTATTTTATAATGTATTGTATTGTACTGTATTGTATTTTATCGTGTAATGTATACAATATTTGGATAGATTGTATTGTTTGTTGTTGTTAAATAACATTTTGATGTTTGGTTTGATTGTATCGTACTGTACTGTAATTGATAAGTTTACTAAAATATCCTCAATTGTTTTAAATATTTAATTTATCAAAATTACACATAAAAATTATTTAAGAAAATCTTTTTCTACTAATTTATCACTATTTATGTCTTATATATAAATTAAGCAATTAAATTCATACAAATTCTATCAAAATTAGTTCAACAAGTAATAATATTAAAAATAATAATAAGTACACTATATTCATAATTAGATCATAATAATAAAAATTTTAAAAAAAAAGTTAAGTAGACCCCATTCAGATAAAAGTAAACAAAACCTTACCTGAAGAGTATGGAGAAGCGGCAGAAGAACAAAACGAGTTTTTCACGTATGTAGGTTATTATATAACTTATATTTGGAATGCTGTCTTTGAGAATTTTTATAAGTTATTAGACTTCACGTAGAATTCTATTATAGAATTATACGAGAAAGAGACTTTGCTATTATTTAAAATAAAAAAAAGGTAAATGGTAAAATAGAATTATAAAGTAATAAATTAGTGCATAATTAGAAAGAAAAATAGGAAACAATCCCTCCACACCAAATCGATAGTTTAAAAAAATAGGACTTTTCATTATTCCGGAACAATAAATTTAACAATACAATACAATCAATTTTAACTAAACAATCAAAATAAACATTATTCTGAAAAAACAATACAATATGATGCAACGAGTAACAACCATCCAAACAAGCTGTTAAAGGATAGAATAAGACGCTGTTATTTTTTTTCCCTTTCCCATATGTATATACTTGAATCCATGAGTTCAAGAAACAAGCAAATTAAAGAAGTTTTGTTGCTTCTTTTTATATATTTTACCATTATTAGATCTACTTTCACATTTTCCTTTTTCTACTCCAAAATGACAATTAATTAATCTAGTAAAACATACTTTTTGCCAATTGTTAGTTCATTAATTATCCAATAAATCAAAACAACTTCATAAAGCAAAAAGGTGCCTGTATATAGATAAATAGACCCAAAAAACAAACCAATACCTCAAAACTTCTCAAAAAGGCATCCACATCATGCTTTTCTTTAATTTTTTTTTTTTTTTTTGGATTTTTCAATTGTCTAGTACCAGCTCTGAAACCTGATTAATTTAGATTAGCGTTAAAAAGTCTCATTTCGGTAAAAGTATTCTTTATGAAAGTCAATTCCCTTCTCAAGTTTCAGCTCGAGACCTCTTGTTAAATATGGTAAAAACTTACCCTATCAAATATTTACATCAAATCATATTATGATTTAGTAATGAATTAAGATGAGAATATGCATTACTCTATCCGTTCCACAATAACTGATTTTTTGGCCTTTTTTTTGTGGTTTAAAATAAATGATTTTTTTAGATTTCAAGAATGAATGAATTATTTTTTTTTCTACATCACCCTTGGAGTAAATATTGTTGGAATATGTGTAAAGAGATAGTAAACATTAATATTGTTAATTTTATTTTTAATTAATGTTAAAACATAAATTTTTTAATATGTGTGAAAACAATAAAAAAAAATCACTTAATGTAATTACTACTCCTATTCCTATAATTTAGTAATAGTCACGCTTGTGAAATAGTTGGAAAAAAACAAAAAGAATAATAGAGAAACTAAAGTAAAATAAAAGCGGCCCCCACCCCGCTAGGACGCTAACCACCCTAAAGAAAAGAAAAAAGAGAGGAAAAAAGAAAAGAAAAAGATATTAAGCACAATTATTCCTCTGTAATTATGAGATTGTGTGAGTTCTCAATGTGCGACCCTCTGTAATTGATCTGTAAACACAAACACACACACACACAAATATAGGAGTTTTTGAATACCCCATTAATAGAGAACTCACGCTTGGATAGGACTCTCTGTCATTCCATTAGAAAAAAGCTGCTCCCCCCCTCCCCCCTCTCCCCCCCCCCTCTTCCCCTTTTCCTTTTTCATTCTCTCTCTTTTATATTTCAATGGCCAATCCCAACTCTGCATAACTTTCTGCAACTGTCACAACAAATACATATATATAACAAAATTTGAGAGACACCTCTACATTACATTTCCACACCCCATTATCAAGAACTCATCTTTTTTAGGTACAAACAACAAAAACCCTAATCTTTATGCTCTCATGGTTGTTGTTTCTATGTAAAGATCAAATTTTTTTGGTTATAAAATGTTTTTTTTTTATTCTCTTGACATTTTGGATGTGGATCTGATCTGGGGTTTTCATCTTTTTGTCTCTCATGCTGGAAATGCTGAGAATTTTGAATCTTGATCTTAATTGGTATTTTCATTTTCATTCTCTTTACGTGCAAATTTGGTGTTTTTTTTTTTTTGCAGGTGATCTGAGGATTTGGATTGCTTGTTTATAAGGGAATAATAGAAAGAGTTGTTTCAGAATTGGCATTGCTTTGAGTGGTTCTGTGTGATAATTGTGTAAAGTTTTAATCTTGATAATTGGTAGTTGAGGAGGGGCCCTGATCTGCATTTTCTTGTTATATTTTGGTGATTGTGGAGACTTATTGGATTGAATTCTGCCAAATTATGATCATGACTAGTTTGGCATGATTGGGGGAATTTCTTTATGTTGAGTTTAGATAGTGGTTTAAACAGATGCCAGTTGAAATTGTTTGGATTTTGGGTGATATATATGGGAGATGGTCTCTGATGATATGTTACAGTTTTCATAGTTTTTCGAGGTTCAGGTTGAAACAATAGCTAGCATCTACTACTGATCTTTTCAACTCGATTTTCGGAAGGGGTTCTTGAAACATGGCCATGAGAAGCCCTTTGCTGAATAAGCTATCATTAATTTTCGGCCCTAGACCGCCACTCAACTGGATACTCTTGTGTCTGGTCAGTGTCTTTGTGCTAATAGCATTGTTAGGATCATTTTCTTCTAGTACATTTGACTCAGTCACTTCCTCTGCGAAGCCTGATATCTATACAAATTATAGAAAGCTAAAGGAGCAAGCAAGAAATGATTACTTAGAGCTAAAGAGCATTTCTCTGGGAGCTAATCGGATAAAGGATGTTGGTCTTTGTGGAAAGGAGAGAGAGAATTATGTACCTTGCTATAATGTATCTGCAAACTTGTTAACTGGGCTTAAAGATGGGGAGGAATTTGATCGTCATTGTGACTTATCGCGGAAACACCAAGATTGTTTGGTTCGTCCTCCTAAGGACTACAAGATTCCGCTGACTTGGCCAGCAGGTAGGGATGTCATATGGAGTGGAAATGTGAAGCTAACTAAAGACCAGTTTCTTTCTTCTGGAAGCATGACAAAAAGGTATAGTTGATCAAATTCAGATGATCTTTCAAATAGTGCATTTAACATGGTAAAGCATGTGTTTAAAGTTTTTACCCCTTTTAGATTGGTTTATTTTTAGCAATAGATTCTTAAATACAAATTTGTCTGCCTTCTTTAAAATTGGTCAAATTATCTTTCTTTCCAGGCTAATGTTACTAGAAGAGAACCAAATTGCTTTCCATTCAGAGGATGGAATGATTGTTGATGGTGTCAAAGACTACTCTCACCTTATCGCGGAGATGATTGGGCTGGGAAGTGATACAGAGTTTCTTCAAGCCGGTGTAAGTTCCACTTTGTTCTTCTTTGAATAAACATATATTTATTTGTTACTACTTGTTTGTATCCTTGACGTTTTCTTAAAAATCATTGCTTTGTCTGCGAATGATGTACTAGATTCATTCCTACAACTAGATGCAGAACAGATTTCACTCTCAGACATATTTTCCTTCTCTTATGAAATAACAGGTGAGCACCGTGCTGGATATTGGTTGCGGATTTGGTAGCTATGGTGCCCACCTACTGTCACTGAAGTTGATGGCTCTTTGTGTGGCAGCATATGAGCCATCTGGTAGCCAAGTTCAATTAGTACTCGAGAGAGGACTTCCAGCAGTCATCGGCAATTTTATTTCTAAACAGCTTCCATTTCCATCATTGTCCTATGACATGGTTCACTGTGCTCAATGTGGAATCATTTGGGACAGCAAAGGTATTGCCGCAGTTGTGAATTTGAGAAAGTATGGTTTTCCATTAGTCATTTATGTCCGATTAAACTTATTATATTTGTATTTTCTGTGTATTATATGATCTTTACTTCATTTGCGTGTCTATTTGATGATGTCCATCGTTGAATTCACTCCTACTATTGTTACACATATTCCTTCCCGTCTGTTCTATGATTGACCTCCTACATTGATTAACAGTTAACATAAGTTTCCAAATAGAATAATGTTGCTTGATATTGCCTAAGCTGAACAGCCGCTGGCAGCTGGCCATAAGCTAAGATCATCTTGTGCATGGGATGACACCTTTATTGCTAAGCTGGAGCAAAATAGATATTCTCATTTAGAAACCATCACCATATTCTAGTCTATAGTTGACTTTGTTCTTTTACTTTTCCTGTAGAGAATGTTGTTTTGATCTGTCAATTATCATGATGAAACAATTTCAGATATCAGTATGGACTTTGAAACATTTAAATATCCATACAAGTCTTGTTGACACGTGAAAAGTAAACTTAATAGCATGAAACTGATTATGATTTGACAAAACAGATGGGATGTTTCTTATTGAAATTGATCGTTTACTCAAGCCCGGAGGTTACTTTGTTTTAACGTCACCCACAACCCGGCAACAGGATAGTTCTACCGGTGCAAAGAAGGGAAGCATGTCTAGTCCGTTGGAAGAATTCACTAAGAAGCTCTGTTGGTCTCTTTTGGCACAACAAGAAGAGACCTTTATTTGGCAGAAGACAGTTGACTCTCAGTGTTATACATCCAGGTAAGGCTACTGAGAAAACTAATGTGGGTGCTGATTTACTCACTATGTTCGGTTTCTCATTTTTCTGAAAAGCTGCTTCTGACTTTAATTTATTCAATTTTAGAAAAAACCTAATCTTCAAAAACAAAAGAAGAAGAAGAAGGAAAGTACTCTAGGCTGCAGAGTTTCAACTCTGGATACAGAAGGCTATGTTTTGTTAAAAGCCCCTCCCCCACCACACACACACCCCATTTAGATTTTCCTAATGTGTAAATAAAAGAGCTTTTGTTCTGATAAAGTACTTTGTTTCTATTATGTTCATGGATAGGTTTGAAGCTGTTTCCATTTGTCCACTTATTTATAAATTATTGTATGCTCCTATCCCTATACCAAAGGGAAAAGGCTCTTTATGCTCAGGTGTTAATGTTTGTGTGTTTCGTTCCCTTTTTCAGTTACAATTACCTTTATGTGATGAGAATTTGCATTTAAATGTAGCAGGCAGGGTGATATACCAGTTTGTAAAGGAAACGATATACAATTGTATTACCAACCACTCGCACGTTGTATTTCCGGGACAACCAGTCACCGGTGGGTTCCACTTCATAGCAAATCTGATCCTCTGAACTCCACTGAGCTTGAAATTCATGGCAAGTGTTCTTTCTCTTTTTCGTAAAAGATAAAATAAAATTGTTTATTGCAACATTTTCCGTTTTATCTTCATTCTCCAATTTCTAGTCATTTTGCCCCTTTATTTTTAGCAGTCAATTTCTTACCAATCTTTTGCTTTGTGATAGGGCTCCATCCTGATGATTTCTTTGAGGATTCAGACTTCTGGAAATTAGCTTTGAGAAATTATTGGTCTTTGCTGTCACCCTTGATTTTCTCTGACCATCCGAAAAGGCCAGGTGACGATGATCCATTGCCTCCGTATAACATGGTACGGAATGTCATGGACATGAATGCTCATTATGGCGGTCTTAGTGCTGCATTGATGGAGGCAAGCAAAGCGGTTTGGGTGATGAATGTTGTGCCTCTTGGGGCGCGTAATATGCTTCCACTCATTCTTGATCGAGGTTTTGCCGGTGTTCTGCATAACTGGTGAGATATTGTTATAAATGTAAAAAGGACTTGAAATATACATGTGCTTGGATGTGGTGAATATGTTAAAGTTAGAGAGTATGGACGCACATGTTCTTATTTTCTTTAATTTGCTCGATAGTTAAAGTTTATTATATATTTCCTGTCTCATATTAGTATAGTGGAAGCAATTATAATTTTATGAAGAATTGCAGCTTCCTTTATGAAGAAAAGGCATGGCTTTATATGGTTCATGAGGAGGAAATTAATAGTAATAGATAAAGGCAGCACCATTAGAGGAGAAAAATAATAGTAACATCAGAAAGGCAGCACGATTAGAGGCTTGACCTCTGTATTCTCACCCCGGATATATTCTTGAAATAGCGGTCGTGGTTTTCAGTTGATATCTCATAAAGCAAGTTGAACTGCTTTTATTGCTCCATGCTTGAAATATTCTGGCGATTGATTTGAATGTTCTAAATTTTAACCAGGTGTGAACCTTTTCCAACATATCCCCGAACATATGATTTGCTCCATGCGAATGGGCTCCTTTCCCATATTGTTTCACAAAAATGCAGCATGTTTCAACTACTTTTGGAGATGGATCGTATTTTAAGGCCTGAGGTAATATTTTGTTTGCTCTCTCTTCTCTTTGAAGTTTTTTTTTGGTTTACTATTCCTTCAGATGTGTCACCATATCACGTCAGCCTGATTTCTTGCAGTTTGCACTCTTTTTTACATATTAATTTTTAATCTGAATTGTAAGAATATACTTATTGCAGGGATGGATTATTCTTTCTGATACATTGGGTCCAATAGAGAAAGCACGAACGTTAGCTGCCCAAATCCGCTGGGAAGCTAGAGTGATCGACCTCCAGAACGGAAGTGACCAGCGACTACTTGTATGCCAAAAGCCATTCGTGAGGAAGTGATATTCTGGAAATGCATAATTTCACAAATCCAATGATTGTCCAGTCATTTTAAACACTGGTAATTCTCTTAGAACTTCAGATGAAAAGAGTGACTATGTCATAGTGATGTGTAAAAGAGAGTTTCTTTCTCAGCATTTTTTTAATCTTTTGCCTATTGTCTGATTTATTGTGAAATGGACTATATTTTGATCTTACCAGGCCACAAGCTGCACGATGAGGTCTGAATCTGGTCGTCTTTTTGATGGATAATTTGGTGCTCAAAATGATGAACTATAAATTTTGGAAGCTGAAGAATAGAGAGCGCTTTGCTTCAGAAGCTGTTACAGCACAGAGAATATTTTTGCCCTTTTTACACTATTTATGTAGCAATTCTTTCATCTCACTGCTTCTCTTTTTTCAAATTTTAAATTTTCTCCGAATATTGTAATTGAGTCGTGTTTTATACTGAAGAACTACCCTTTACTCAGAGCAAGAGTTGTAGCCAGATGTTGGAATCAATCATAAAGATAACACTTGTCAAATTCTTCAATAATTGGCACTCCATCATTTATCTTGTTCTGGAATTTCTTATAAGGTATAATCAGACCTCTCTATGTAACAACACTTCACTATAAAAGTCAAACTTTTCCGGAACCAATATTCATGTTATGTCATAATATATGTTCTCTATAACAGGACTTTGCTATAATATCCAAAAATATTTGGAACAAACGAGACTGTTATAGAGAGGTTTGACTGTATTTTGAGAACCAAAACAGAAGATTGTATTTGAGAAGATCCCAGAAGCAAAACACAGTAAAGATTGCATTTTGAAAGGCCCCAGAACCAAAAACAGTGAAAAGATTGCATTTTGATAAAGCAAAAACACTCAAAAGATGGTATTTTGAGAAGAGACCAGAACCAAAATAACACAAAAAGATTGTATTTTGAGAAGAAACAAGAACAAAAACAGAGTAAAGATGGATTTCTTTCATTGTTGACATCCTTAGGAAGGTGTAGGTTAAATGGTTCAGTTGAAAACAAAGATGCCACATCAGCAAAAAGCAACAGGAAATATCCTCTGAAAGCATAGAGTGGTTTTTCAGTTACAAGTGACTTTTCAATTACTAAACAAAGTAAAGCGCCTCTCTTAAATAATTTGTATTAGTTCATTGATCTTGTGAGAAAGCAACTCTAAATCAAGTCCATTAGAGTTCCATTTATCACAAGAAAAGTTATCAGAAATAACATAAAAATTCCTGGATCATTGACTCCTAACTTTTAAGTTTCTTCTTCTTCATACTCTCGCCTATTTCTTTTTCCACAGTGGTATCCCGAACAACATTACTTGCGGTCGTTTAGTTCGGACCTCAGATTGTTATCCCATCCTTCTGTAGTAATAAAAATAACACTTTAATTTCAGGATTAGTTATACTGTAATTTTATCTCGGAATTTGACTTGATCATTCATTTACAATTTTATTTAAGTTTTAATTAGACTTGATTTGATTCTAGTTTGGCGGATTCTTATATATGGACTGATCTCAAAATATTAATTATTCAAGATTCGATAAAAAACGCTTTTGCATCCGTACTCACTTTTTGTGCCACGTTTAACTTATGCCTTATTTGTAAAAAAAATTTCACGCGTACCCGCTTTTGCGCATAACTTCAGCATGCGGGACTGAAGTAGCAAAGGCAATCACGCAAAACTTCAGCATTCTAGTAAACGGGCCTGAAGTAGCTTGCGAACTTCTTCCCAAGTTATAAAGACAACAACTTAAGCATACGGGGCTGAAGTTCCCCAGTTATAAAGACAAAAACTTCAGCATACGGGACTGAAAAGCTATAGAGCTGAAGTTTTGTCTTTGTAACTGGGGAACTTCAGCATACGGAGCTGAAGTTCCCCAGTTATAAAGACAAAAACTTCAGCATACGGGGCTGAAGTTTTGTCTTTATAACTGACGAACTTCATCTTAACTGGTGAACTTCAGCTCAACGAGGGAAAGGGAGCTGAAGTTATTTAAAAAGTGGGTACAAGTTAAAAGTTTTTAAAAAAGCGGGTATAGGCTAAATGGGGGCGACCAAATAGGGTGTCCCGCGCAATTTTTACGTAAAAAGCGGCAATAATACTATAACGCATTACAAAAATGCTTATATTTATAACTCCATGAGTTGCTATGTTCATATGCAGAGGCGGATCTAGGATTTGAAGATGGCGGGTGCCATAATTTCCTTTAACGTATATCTTGTAGTGACTAATACAGAATTTGTTACAAATGTTTATTCGGATGTTTTGAGTTTAATCGGGTCAACCTAATAGATATTTTTTATTTACAAATATAAAACTTACATCTCAGATATAAAAAAATAACTGTAATTAGTATTTTAAATAAGGAATAACATCTTTATTATAACAACCCAAGTAAAATCAATATTTTCACTAAGAAATTATATCTTTTTTTATATACTACATAAGTAAGATAGCATCTTCAATAAGTGAATTACATCGAACATAATAAGAAATATTTTTAAAAAATATCTTCTATAAGTAAATTATGCCCCATAAGTATAAATAAACTAAACTACAAGTTCCATAAAATCAAGATCATAAATCTCGTATTTTTTAAGCAATGTTTACAAAATTTTCAGCATAAGATTAATAGTATAGAAAATTAAATTATATCTAAGAACCATATAATAACATAAATTTTTATGATATAATAAAAAAAAGATGAAAAAGAAAAATGATGTCAATCCAAAATTCCCATTAAGACCCAAGTTTTTCGGATTTGAAAGAAGAAAACTCATAACTTTAATATTAAGAGGAATACTTATTTTATATAATTTTAAAGTTTTAGAGTATCTTTTTTGAGCGTTTTTGCTAGAGAATAAATAAAATAATAGATAGGAAAAAAAAAATATAAAAAATAATAAACGACTAATAGAAAATTAGAAGGCAGCCGAAAAGAAAATATACAAGGAAATAAAAAGCATAAAGAAAAGGGAATGCCGGACAAGGTTCGAGATAAATTCCAACTTTAATTTTACACACGAGAAAAACTTTCAAAAAGGTCTACCAGTCATGGCACCTTTATCTAGTTTACGACTATGGGTGACAGGATCTAATATTTAACATAATTTAAAAAAATTCAACATATCTACATAAAAAATTTATCATCTTAGCAGGTGCCACCCTTCTTAAAGGGGTGGATCCGCCCCTGTACATATGTATATATTAATTATTTATGTCATTTTTCTTCTATATTTGAGAAAATGACAAAAATCATGCTTTATGTTTGGGTTAGTTTTAAAATGGTTCTTTAAATCTATTATTGAGCAGTCAACCTTTTGGTATTCGGCAACAATTTAGTAAACTCTGGCGGAAAAAATGAAAAAAAAAAGTAATTCGAAACTTCACGAAAGTCCCATCAAATATAAGAAAGTATAATACCAAAAGCTACACTAAACACCATAAATAAATTTAAAAGAAAGCAAAAGTTACACATTAAATTTTGATTTAAAAAAATTGTATAAAAATGCACCTCCAAATATGAGTTCATGTTGGTTTTTTCTTCTCAACTTACCTTTAAATCTAATAATAATCAAAATTTGTTAAAAATATTTGACAGAGATTAAAAGTTTTCATCTTTAATAAAGTTAAAGGAACCAAATTGGTGAGAAATATATATCAGGGGCTTAAAACCTATTAAGTATCAAAATTTGTCTATTTTTCGATGAAATATTCTGTCATTACAGACTTAATAGTTACCCTAATTTTCTCATGCAGACATATTTATTTGCGACTCTTTCTTTCTTTTCACCATTCTTAAAACCCTGCAAATCCAAGAGGAGAGGCAACTGCAGTTCATAACTGATAATGGGGAAAGTGAAAGGAAAACATCGTCTGGACAAGTATTACCACTTAGCAAAAGAATGCAAATACCGTTCAAGGGCTGCATTCAAACTGATCCAACTCAATTCCAAATTCTCTTTTCTGAATTCATCTAAATCAGTTCTCGATCTTTGCGCCGCTCCCGGTGGTTGGATGCAAGTCGCCGTCAAAAATGTGCCCGTCGGAAGCCTTGTTATAGGCGTAGACATTGTTCCAATTAGCCCGATTCGCGGTGCAATTGCTGTACAAGAAGATATTACGACGCCAAAGTGTAAATCAACCATTAAAAGAATTATGGCTGAAAAGGGTGTTAGAGGGTTTGATTTGCTATTGCATGATGGGTCTCCTAATATTGGTGGAGCTTGGGCTATGGAAGCTACTCAGCAAAATGCTTTGGTCATTGATTCTGTTAAGCTTGCTGCTGAATTCTTAGCTCGTAATGGAACTTTTGTTACTAAGGTACGTGTATATGGAGGTTTATATTAGTATATGATTATTATATTCATATGAATGTTATCAAAATCTATTCTTTTTTCATTTTGGTGTATTTTATACTGTAGTTTGTCTCCTATTTTATTTGGATATTCATATGGATGTATCAAAATCAATATATACTATATATGTTGTTTCTCTTTTCTTGTCGGGTTTGTGTGGAGGAGGGAAACTTCAATACACACATGCCTATAAGCACACACAATGGTATAGCCAATAAAAGGGTAGCCTCGGTGCACAAGGCATCCCGCCACATCATAAGGGATGTGATATAGACAGCCTACCCTAATGCAACCATAAGTGACTGTCATATGATGTTTTAATTCTATGAGTTATCATAGTGGATGTTATCAAAATTTGATTTACTTTTTCTTTATAACTTTTCTGATTTATTTGAAAAATAATACTTATATGTTCTTTGTCTTTTTTCTTGGGGGGTTGGTGGGAAGCAGGGAAGCTGGTTGTCTAGTTTGTTACACTTAGTATTGCTCTGTCTCTATGTATACATATGTTTATGTTGTGACTCATTATGTTGGGGATGGATGGAAGGAAGCTTTATTATGTTATTTGTTATTTTGGGGTGGGTGGGGGAAATGGAAGCTTATAAGTTATAGTATCTAGTTTGTTACTTGAGTATTCTGGTGATACACAGTGACACACACACGCGTGCGCGTTTTTTGTCCCCTCCTGGCATAGTCCCTATGAGAAAAGATATAAGTTCTCGACTCACACAAAGGCCTGCTGGAATGAAAGGACATATGTAGCTCAGCCATTGTGTTATTGGCAGTTTACTTATCTAAACATATTTATTAGTTTACTAACGTTCACTTCTTTTGATCTTTCCTGCGTATTTTCTTCTTAATGTTAGGTGGGATAGCTGGAAACATTTATTATTACAAATTGCAATGCTATCATTTTGATTTTACCTGAGTTGTGTGTTTAAAAGCATCACATCTATGTGGATTCACCCACGACTATCCAGTTTTCCAGACGCAAATACTTTGTACCTACCTAATAGAACCAAAGTTGTCTAGCATACTGATCTTCTGTCGGATTGTAGGTTTTTAGATCTCAAGACTATAATGCTGTTCTTTACTGTCTAAGACAGGTATCTTTCCTTCCTTTCAATACTCAATTCCACTTTTAGCATTTATATAGATTAAAGGAACCATCACCTTTGCATTTGATTGGCAGCTTTTTGAGAAGGTTGAGGTGTACAAACCTTTAGCAAGTCGTTCGGAATCTGCAGAAATATATATTATTGGTTTAAAATATAAGGCCCCTGCTAAGATTGATCCTCGCCTTCTTGATATAAAGCACCTCTTTCAAGGGGGTAAAGAACCTCCTAAGGTACTGAAATTATGTTTTAACTTTCGTCTTTATTGGCACTTTCAACAAAGACTATCTTGTGTGATTCTCAACAACAAAAAAAAAATTAATGACTGTGTATGTTTAAATAGGTGGTCGATGTACTAAGAGGGACGAAGCAGAAGAGACACCGTGATGGGTAAATCATCTGTCTATAATCTTATTTATGCTTACGCGCATTGGCCTTAGTCCATGTGAAAGATTTCCAATTGGCTGTTGTTAAAATGAATGATCGTCATGCTTAGAATTCTAGGAAGCCTTAAAACCCAGGGAAAGTTGATGAAGCAGTGGTGTTGTCATCTTGTTTCAGACAACAAATTCTATCTTTTGTCAGTTAGATGACTCCTTTTATGTGGCTTTGTTTTATTCTAGTTCACTTTGACATGATGATTTACTATGGATTTGTAATCTTAGTTAACTTCTTCTTGTTATCCTATTTGCATTAATATGAGTATATGCTTCTATTTCTATCCTGTATCCAACTAAAACCAATAGGTATGAAGATGGGGAGACACTCTTAAGGAAGGTCTGCTCTGCTGCTGATTTTGTGTTGTCTGATATCAAGAGCCTTGGTTCAGTTACTTCAATAACGTTTGATGATCCTGCTTCTTTACCAATGAGAGATCATCCGCTGACGACACTAGAGGTATGACTCTGATCAATCTTGGCTTTTGTATTTGTCAGAAGCATCATTCGTAGTCTTTTATTCTTTCTGTTGCCTTACCGTTTGATGTTTATGTACCAGGTTAGAACACTATGTGAGGACTTGCGTGTTCTGGGGGAGCAAGACCTCAAACACCTTTCAAAGTATGGGACGAAAATTTCTTGGATTTTGATGTTCATAATAGAAAAGCATGTCTTCGACTGTTAATAGAATCAAATCAGTTTAGGTTGTTACTGTTCAATAAGAGGAGACACTACCTTAGAAAGATGTCCTCTTTCTTATAAGTTTTTCATAAATATCCTTTGCCTTGTAGGTGGCGTAAGCTTATGAGGAAAGCTTTGGCTCCTTCAGAGAAAATTAGTAATTCGGAAGCAGTAGTTGAATGTGAGAGCGAAGAGGATGAAGATAAAAGACTTGCCGAAGCAATGGAGGAGTTGAAGGATACTGCACTGAGAAAAAAGAAAAGAGAAAAAAGGCTTCTAGCTAAAAGACTAGCCAAGGTCAATGCATATGATTTACTTGTCCCTTTCCGTAGCATAAATCATCGTGTCTCTCTTGAACTGTGATAGTTGAGTGTGGGATAATCATATAGAGAACAAATAAACCCAAAGTCCAAAACTTATATATTTCTTTTCTATTTTTTTTTTTGTTTTTTGTTTTTGGTTTAAATGAATTTGGTTTTATTTATTTTGGTGCTTCTTCGAAATCGCCTTGCTCAGTGTACCTTACCTGTCAAAACATAGACCAACAAAAACTTTGCAGTTCAGCAGACCAGCTATAATCTGTATTTGATTGTTTGTTTATCAGTAGCAAATGGTGGGATCTGGGTACTCCCCAAAAAAACCTATTCCAAGCTCTTTTAGATAAAGTATCGCTGGCTATTTCACTGGTGTTTAATCGATTGATCAACTATTTCTTAATAACCTATGAAGTTTTCTGTATCTGTTGAACTCTACTCGGCCCGTTTTCTCCAATGTAAAGAACTCGTCTTCCAACGCTTCTAGCAAATTTGCTTCCCTCCCTTCCTTTTTCCTTGTTGGTCTGTAATGAAAAAGCAGATGCCAGAGTTCACCGGTGTTCTGTTTGTCTAAATCAATGTTGCTGTATAGATGCTACCACTTGAACTCAGTTTGTTTCTGAATTTAATACTTGTGAATCTTTTGGTTCATCGTCATGAAGATGTTGAAAGTTTGACCACTGTTTGTCTTTATTTTCCTTACTGTTGTTATCATTAGCTAACTCTTGCTTCCTTTTTAAAATTACAGGACAAATCACGCGAGGTGTTGGGTATGCAATCAGATGCAATGGAAGATGGTTATGTTGATCAGGATCTGTTTTCTCTAACATTGTTAAAGGTACATAATGCAACCGTTATTCAGATAAAGAAAGCATCTTTCCTCAAAGTTGCTTCTGTGAAGTCAGTCATTCCTACAGGGAACTGTTCACTTGTTGTGTATATAAGAAAAATACAGATTTTTTCCTGGTTAAAAATTTTGTTCTGTTTGGTTCCAGGAACTTTCCTCTTTTGGTATCCATGTCATAATTTTGGTATATACTTCCTCTTTTCAGTTGGAGGGAATACATTTGGAGTATCCAACCCTTCAAAACCTAGTTTTATAGCCCAAGTGTAGGGTAGACCTGCTTTTACATGTTAGCCTCTTTTCTTTGTCTATTATTCCTTAATTTGCATTCAGTAGTAGTCTAACATGAACTAAACCATCATTTACTTTTCATCTTTTTCTATCTAAATTCTACTTTGCTGTTAAGCTGAGTGTCTGGCCCATATATTTCAGGGCAAGAGAGATGTCGTAGATGTTGATGACGATGAATGTGATGATGAAACTGCTGAAGTAAATAGTGAAGATGATGGAGATGACCTGGAAGCCCCGGAGAATGCATCTAGTGATGTGGACTCTGAAGAAGAGCGCAAAAGGTAACCTAACTCTTTTACCGGATATGTTTCAAAAAATGATTATTTATATACTACTGTTAGAACTTGTTCATTTAAATTTTCAGACATGATGATGAAATAGAGAGTTTTCTTGAGGACCAAAACGAAAGGTATATGGCTAGAGCGGAAAGAAAACCAAAGCGGATAAAGCGATCCAAAATATCGTATTTGGATGATGGTAAACTCTTGCAGGTATAGTAATGTTTTACTCTGTTAAAATTAGACTGAAAATATATTCATTGATGGATCAATTTAGGCACACACCGAAATCAATGATCCATTCATTGACTCAGACCATCTTAGGCGCTTAAATTTGGACTATACCTGCCCTGCTGACATGACACCCTTAATGTGGTTTCTAGTTTTCTTTCAGCACCCAAACACTATTATTATGATTCTTTTATCGAACCAATTCATTTGTCTTTGTGGCTTCAACCAAATTGTCTTTTTTTTCCTTTTTTTTTTGGTTTAAAAAATTAAGTTAAAAGGACCGAGATTCTTTACTATATGTCCAGGGTGGTGATGAAGATGGTATGACTCATTCTGCTCAAAACACTGACTTTGATAAGGGAGAGGATGAAGTGAATCCTCTAGTCATACCTCTAGAAACCGCTCCATCTCAAGAGGAGGTTGTAAAAACATGGTTTACTCAAGATGTTTTTGTTGAACCAGAAGAGCAAGATTTGTTGAACAAGTATAATGGTGACGATGAAATGCTAATAGACCGAGTAGGAGAAAGTGTCCCAAATTCTAAGACACAGACTAATGAAGAATTTATCCAAATCCCAACATCTGAGACAGTAGAAGATTTTGAGATTGTTCCCGCACCACCTACAGATTCAAGTGATTCCTCGTCTGATGAGTCAGATGATTTTGGTGATGGTAGCAATAAAAAGGCTGAAATAGTGGCTACAGCAAAGAAGATGATTTTGAAAAGGCAGAGAGAGGAAATGATGGATGATGTTTACAATAAGTATATGTTTCACGATGAGGGGTTGCCAAAGTGGTTCGCGGATGAGGAGCAGAAGCATCGACAGCCAATAAAACCAGTGACGAAAGAGGAAGTTGCTGCAATGAGAGCTCAGTTTAAAGCAATCAATGCTCGTCCTGCAAAGAAGGTAGCAGAAGCCAAAGCACGAAAGAAAAGGGCTGCTCAGAGAAAGCTAGAGAAGATTCGGAAGCAAGCTAACTCGATATCAGACCAAGCAGATATTTCTGATCGCTCAAAGACAAGAATGATCGAACAGCTTTACAAGAAGGCAACACCTAAAACACCAGGAAAAGAATATGTAGTGGCAAAGAGGGGTGTTCAAGTGAAGGTTGGCAAGGGGAAAGTTCTTGTTGATCGACGAATGAAGAAGGATGCAAGAAGGCATGGAATGAGCAAGCAGGGTCCAAAGAAGGGAGCACATCAACGGAAGGCTTCAACAACAGGCAAGTAAAGTAAGTTGATATAAACAAAATCGTGATATTCAGGATTTTGCCAAATATAAATTATCTCGAAAAATGTTCTTTTACGTTGTTTAGTATCCCAAATGCAGAACCAAGTTATTTAAGTACACCAAATGAGAGCAATTTGTGCAAGTACATGGATTCCTTACTCATGCAAGGAACTATTTCTTGACAACTGATATGGGAAATATAGTACTAGTATATAATATAACTTAAGATTTTAATGATTTTGTATTATAAAACCTTGATTTTTGCCTATCTTCTTCTTCCCTTTAATTTATATAAAATTCCCAATACTGCTTAACTTACGCGAGTATGCTATATAGCATCATAGTTCTGCATACAACAACTTACACATACCTGATATCTCAACCGATAACACATCTGTTGCTTCATGTTAATAAGTAATGAGGGCGGTAATTTCATAAATATAAGATAGTAACAAATAATAACAATATTTTTTCGCAGGTGCAATGGACTTGATTATATGAGTAAAGTCGATAGTTTTGTTCCTACTGTAATTTCTTGCAAAATCAAGTTTTCTTCATTAAGCTATATTTATATTGCGGCGAGTTGTTTTATTTATGCTATAAATAAGATAAAATTGCGCGGGGCACCCTATTTGGTCGCCCCCATTTAACCTATACCCGCTTTTTTAAAAA
>ML335631.1:0-17778 GCA_005239505.1 Nicotiana paniculata | reverse complement strand
CCCCTGCCCCCGCCCCTCCCACCCAAGGAAATGAGAGAAAGTAGAAAAATGCTACAATGTAGCCTCCTGATATCACCCACTGTAAATCCTAGAGGGTTGAAAAGCAATTTCTAATTTCTCCCCAGAATGCTTGTCAACCGTTCCTTTTTTAATTTGTAACCAGAAATAATTTTCCAAATACAACTCAATCTTGACATGTAGCAACCAAGTTAAACAGACATACCTCACCCATAATTCATAATCTGGATACAAACTTGACAACAATAGAGAGTGTGTTGAGTATGAGAAGAACACTCAGATATTGAGTTGCATAAGACAGACCAAGTAGTCGGCCCTTGAATGGACTCTCAGAAATAATGGTCCAAATACACACATCAATCTCAAAATGTAGCAACAAAGTTAAACAAGCATACCTCACGCAAGAATCATCATCCAGATACAAACTTTACGACAATACAAAGTGTGTTAAGGAGTATGAGTAGAACTCTCAGATATTGAGTTGCATAAATAAGACCAAGTAGCTGGCCCTTGAATGAATTTCTTCTGACCCCTGAATATTCCTGGAAGCTCCATCCTCTTGGAGCAAGGAAACGATCTTCGTTCAATATCGCAAGTGCATTTGCAAGAAGTAAGCAGCCCTCGAGCAATGTCCACAAGCCCATGGCCTGAATTATGTTGTAATATTATATCAGTATCTCCTTTCACAAGAATCTGTTCTCATATCTCACTTATTTGTAAAATCTTTCTAAATCAGCTAAATTGTGTTCAGAATTACCCAACAATGCAACTTAGAAGGTTAATAAAATGTAAATGAATAAAGCAATTGCGTAAATACACAGCTATTAAACACTAGAAGATCAATGGAAGCAGTTACTAATAACTTTTCATATATCAAATTGTGCAAGCAGAGAAATTGGTATTATCAGAAACAAAGTGACCCTAAAAAGAGTGAAACAGATACAGAGAAATTCTTTTTTCTTTTTTTTTCCATGACAGTGGCGTTCGGACCAATTTGTGCGCACCTCAACTATTTCTCTGAATAACCTCCGGTAGAGACTGGTACGATTCAATTCAACATTTTTTTTCGTTCGGTAACTCAGCCAACAAGACTTGGCAGATGGAAAGAAATCACCTAGTGTTTTCTTGCCCTCCGCTAAAATTTGAACAGACCTCATTGGCAGCATTGTAATGTATTTTAATGATGAAAAGTTAATTAGTGTTGCTACTGAACAAAAACCGTCTTTGCAGAATTCATTCAAAGCATAAGTCACAGCCCCAAGTCCACGAAGGAGAAGGATAAAAATGAGCCCAAATACAAATTAGTCGAAAACGAGGACAAAGAACTCAACAAGCCTAATAACAACATTGATTAAGCAGCCCACAAGCCTCGAGAAGCGCATGAAGATCATTAGAAGAGGAAGTTGTGCATAGGGGTGTGCATTCGATTTATCGATTCGATTTTTGACCCTTATCGATAATTACTTATCGATTATCGATTTGTACATATGCTTATCGTTATCGTTTCAATAAGGTTTCGATTTTTCCGATTTCGGTTTATCGATTTTTGGGGCTTATCGATTCGGTTATCGACNCCCTTACTTAATATATGTATACTATGTGTAAAACATGTATAAATAGTGGATAGCTAATAGAGATAGATGACCAATCACTATTGTATCATACCAAATGATACTACGATTAATTGATTTAATTCAGGCAGACTAATTATTTTTCAGCTCCTTACCTGACCAAAAGAACTTCTACCAAATTACAATCAACTTACTGAGAGAACCCATTTGCAGATAGAGAATTACCAGATCTGTGGAAGAAACCAAGAAAGGAGGAATTTTGAGTGAAGAAAATTTGAGGCTTCAACAGTTCAGCTCTAAAGGGGAAGGAGGGGTAGGGCCGTAGGGAAAAATCTTGAGGCAGAAGCGGCGTGAAGTCATGAAGAGGAAAGGAAATAATAGGGTAGGGGAAATTAGAAAATAATAAGGGTAGAGGAAAATGGAAATAATAAGTTAGGGTAAAGGAAACCACGGCCAAAAAAAAAAAATATATATATATTTCTTATCGATAAATCGATAAGCGAAGTGGACAAAATCGAAATCGATAACTCGATAAAAAAAATTTCGAAATCGAAATCGATAAATCGATAACAAATAATCGATTCGATTTATCGATAAACCGATTCGAATGCACACCCCTAGTTGTGCATACCAAAACTAGTCAAGACTCAAAGCGAACTCAGAATAACCAATCGAAGCCCAGTTGATTGTAACGACCCGGCCGATCGTTTCATGAATTATAAGCCAGTTTCCCCATTCTCTGCTTCTTTTGTGTTCTTTGGTTGTGTTTTGTCGTATCATGTTGGTTAGTTCCGGTCCAGAGTGATTTTAGAGTGGTATTAGACACTTAGTCTCCTATTTAGAAGCTTAAGTTGGAGAAGTCAACCGGATGTTGACTTATGTGTAGACGACCTCGGACTTGTATTTTTATGGTTCTGTTAGCTCCGTTAGGTGAATTTGGACTTAGAAGCGCGTTCAGGATGCGAGTTGGAGGTTCGTGGTAGAATTAGGCTTGAACTGGCAAAAAATTGGAATTTTGGCAATCTTGATCGGGATTGGAAATTTTGACATCGGGGTCGGATTGGATTCCCGGAAGTTGGAATAGATTTGTAGTGTCATTTCTGGCTTGTGTATGAAATTTGAAGTAAATCGGACGTGATTTGATAGGTTCAATACTTTAGTATCTGACCTCCGGTCTCGAAAGTGCGGACCGCAGCAAAATGGCGCGGACCGTGGAGGAACTTCGCGGCCACGGCAAATATTGTGCGGACAACGGCAGAAAGTGTGCGGACTGTGGAAGTGGGAACGCGGCTGCGGTGGAAAATATGCGGACCGCGGAAGGAGCTGGACTCGGGTCACGGCCGCAGCAGAATTATGCGACCGCGGTGAGGGGTGTGCGGCCGCGATGGGATTGTGCAGACCGCACAGTGTGAGGTTCAGAAAGCTATTTAAGCGAGGTTTTGGGTTTTATTTCATGTTTTGGACTTTGTGAGCTCGATTTGAGGCGATTTCTCGAGAGTTTTTCAAGAAATTCATCTGGGCAAGTAATTCTAACTCGGTTTTGGCTAATATGCATGAATATATCATCAATTTCATCATTTGATTAGTGAATTGGGATGGAAATTTGGGGAAATTTTGTGGAGTTCATAGAAATGAATTACTGGAATTTGAAAGCCAATTCGAAGTCGGAATTGAGTGAAACTAGTATGGTTAGTCTCACAATCGAATGGATTCTCGAATTTTGTGATTTTGTCGGATTTCAGAACGTGCGCCCGAGGCCCGGCCTTTGAGTTGACTTTTTGACTTTTGACCTAAAGCTTAGTATTTTCTTATGGAATTGATTCCTTTAGCCCGTGTTGATTGTGTCGAATTGTTTGTGACTAGATTCGAGGCATTTGGAGGCCGAATCGAGGGGCAAAAGCATCGCGGAGTAGATATTTGACCGGTTTGAGGTAAGTAATGATTGTAAATATAGTCCTGAGGGTATGAAACCCCGGATTTTTTTTGTATCATTTTACTATCTTAAAATGACGCACATGCTAGGTGACGGACGTGTGGGCTTGCACCGTTGGGGATTGTGACTTGGTCCGTTCCGTATCTTCTGTAAATTACATGCCTCTAACTGAATTGAGAAAGAATTTCTGTAAATTGGGTTGAATGTCATATTTGGGCCTTGTGCCAGTACTGCTTGGACCCTTAGGGGCCTTCTCTTGTTATCCTCTCACTGTTTTCGATTGAAAATCTATACTCAGTCATGGTTTTCACTTGTTTACTGCATAACTCAATTTTATTACTCTGTTTTGATGCATATAAATGTTGTTTTGGGCTGAGCTCACTGTTTTTACTGAAAGCCCGAGCAGCTTGAGAGGTTTATGACTGGGTGCGGCCGAGTGCCTGATTTGCGAGGATACTAATGGGATCGGGCTACACGCCGCAGCATGCTCTATTGATTCAATATGGAGTGAGGTCGAGGGTCTGATTGATTCATGTCATGATTGGCTTGATATAGTGTTTGGGCTGAAGGAGCCCCTCCGGAGTCTGTACACACCCCTAATGAGCGCAGGTACCTACTGAGTGCGAGTGCCGAGTGCCAAGTACTAAGTTACTGGGAGGCATGAGTGATGGTGAGGTATACCCGAGAGGCTGCTTACGAGTGACTGAGGTATGCCCGAGAGGCTGTTTACGAGTGACTGTGAGGCATGCCCGAGGGGCTGTATACGAGTGACTGTGAGGTTTTCCCGAGGGACTGTTTATGAGTGATGTTTCGCCCGAGGGGCTGTTTATGATTTCATCATTTTGCTCATCTTTGCATTGAGCCTTTGTTCGAAAACTATTGAAAGATGTTTTTTAAAACAATTTTACTGGAACTGGATTTAAACGAGATGATTTGATCCAACCCTGATTTTAATAAGCATGTTGTATTTCATTGAGATTTCACGATATGAACTTTATATATTGTATTGCTCGTCAATACTGCTCAACCTTTATTTATTGTTATTACTTACTGAGTTGGTGTACTCACGTTACTCCCTGCACCTTGTGAGCAGATACAGGTACCTTTGAGCACGGCAGTGGTTGCTGATACTTCTGTTGCTGATCACCAGCTTCAGTATATTATTCTCTGCCATAACATCATAAATTAAATACCCAGAGTAAAGGACTACATAAATAAGCAACAAACATACAGTATATTGGTAGAGAGATCTGAAACATATAACTAAGCATTAGGGGGATAAAATGGGTTGTGGCAGCTACTTTGACGGAAGTAGCTAACAGCTTTTATTAGTGAAGACAAAGAAGGAACTCAAGATAGTTTGGATCAATGTACCCTGCTGTTATAATCTGGTCTATTCAGGAAAGAAAGGAATTGCAGGTTTGTTCGAAGGCAGTATCACCTCAGTGAGAGCCAAACATTTAAATCATTTAGGTATTTGGCGTGAAGTAGATTTAATAAATAACATAGAGGTTCTTCCCCAATTGTATAAGCTCCCTTAGTTTTTGAATATATGAATAGTATTGTAACACAGAGATTGTTTTTGATGTACATAGTGCAACTGCTTCACGCCAAATGAGCAAAATTTACTTTACTTAACACAAAATTTACTTGATTCCAAATGAGCAAAATTTAGTGCAGCTCAAGTAGGTAGCACACTAGCACCTCTCAAGTATCGTTTCCACGACTTGAACCCGTGACCTCGTGGCAGCAACTTTACCAGTTACGCCAAGACTCCCCTTCTCATAGGGTAGAATAAGCTGCCTTATAATTATTGACAAGCATGGTCAGCTGGCTTACCAAANGGTTTCAGAGCCTTTATTGAGGAACCTGCAGGCGTACCGGAGAAAGCCAAGAATATGAAAAGGTCGAAATTGGAAGCAACGAAGCTATGGACGGAATATGAAATGGTGGAGATTGGAGATGGGCCTTATTTGTGGGCTTTGTTCCTCATTCTATTGGGGCTGCATGGGATCTTTACGTAAATAGCCGGTCATATTTATTATTTACTATTTTCGATTATATACATAGATTATACATTAATTATACATAGTTATACCTATATAATACATAAATTATGCATATATATACATCCACAAGCTAATTTTAATTTAAATGGTTGGGTGAGCAGATATTTAGGTTAATTCCTCTTAATATAATACATCATATTTTGGGCCGTTTTGTTCGAAAAGGTTAAAAGTTAAAAAATTAGCCATTTGCCGACCTTGTAATTGAATATAGTCTTTCTTTTTTTTTTGCTAGATTCAAAAGTCTTTGAAAATAGCTATATTTTTAAATTCATGACATTTATTGATTTCGAACTTAAAAGCGTGAACGAGTTTCACTTTTTAGAGTTCGAAATCAGTGACACTATCAAGGATTTCAAAAATCAGCACAACATCCTGAATTTTTTTACTAGTTTAAGTTCGTATTTTCATATTAAAAGTGACTACTTTCAAAGAATTTTCAAACACTGACTATTTTTCTAATACTATCATTCTCTCCTCTCTTTTTTATTTTTATTTTTATTTTATGAGAGAATGTTGCAGATCTTTTGTGATAATCAGCTAGAGAAATAACTCCAACTTATACTATAAGTCGAATGTTGTCTGGCAGTTTGATATTTGCAAGCTCAACGAGACAAAGACCTTTTTATTTTAATCTTATAATTTAAGTTGTTGAATTAAAACTAGAGATGAAGTGTCTTCAGTCCTCATATTCACTTGTTACAAAAGCTCAATGACCTTTCTATTTTAATCTTCTAATGCCTTTGATATTAACCATTTCTGATGTCGTAACTATTTCAGTTATAGTCCTCATATTCAATTGTTTCAAACACGAAATTTCTTATAATTTGTCCTAATATTATATCATACATACATACAATGATAGAAACCAAAAGAGATATGGGCTTGCGTAATATTAAAGCAAATAGGTGACCTTTTGTATTTTGCTACATACCCCTCTCCTTTTTGTTGTTGTGGATTGGATCTAGGGATGGCAATGGGGCGGTGCGGGGTAGGACGTGTTTTATTTGATGCGGGGCAGGGCGGTGTGGGTTTACTCTTTAGCGGGTATGGCGCGAGTTAAAATAATTTTTAAATTATTTAAAGTGGGGCAGGGCGGGTTGCGGGTGTGAGCATGTAATTTTTAACCTACTATTTACTCCTATAAATTTAATAAATAAATAAGTTTTATAAATTTTTGTTGAATTTCAGTGTTATTGGTGAATTATTTTTGCATTGCATAATCATAATTTGTGTCTTAAAATTATAAATGATTTAAAGTTGCATAATTAGGTACCTAACCTCAATCATTTTATTAGGAAAATTACAAAATTTATCCTTCAAATAATTACAAGTGTTAATTAATAATTTCACTTTTTAATTCACTCGTTAATTAAATTTTGATAAAAACTAGAATTAGAGCTCATCAATATATTTCTAGATTTTTTTTTATTTTTATTGATTGAAATGAATAATGACAAAATATTGATTATGTGGCATAAGCAGGTTTTAATTGCATAATTTTATCATTTTTCTAAGAATATTACGAAATTTGTTCTTTAAATAACTATGGGTATTAAACTAATGGCTTTACCTTTAATTAACTCGTTAATTAACTTATAATTAGATGAAATTAGGTTAAAACTAATTAGTATATTTTTAGAGTTTAATTAGAATGAATTTAGGTAATTAATTAACCTAAATATTAAAAAAGGAGATCAAAACGGACTGGGCCAGTTAAGCCAAGCCCAATCCCCTCTAAATACCCCAACCCAATTACCCCCATAACCCGTCCAAACCCCACTTGCCCAAAACGACTATGTTTTATCTCCTATCAACCCCAGTCGTTGGATCATCTTGATCCAACGGTCCGGAACTCAACCCCTCATTTCTATATAAATGTCTGAATGAGCCCTACCCCCCTTAGAATACACCCCCTCACTCTCGTCTCTCTCCCCAAAACCCTAGTCGCCCCAACTCCCCCCACCGTATACCACCACAATCTACGGCATACCACCTCCAAACCACCCCAAATTTATACCGGTACTCTACTCCTCTTCCTCAATCACCTCCTAACATCAGCCCCTCCAAAAACTCCACCAAAATTTCCTAATTTCAGATCTAAGATATGTAAAC
The DNA here is from genome assembly GCA_005239505.1 of Nicotiana paniculata. Lineage (NCBI taxonomy): Eukaryota > Viridiplantae > Streptophyta > Magnoliopsida > Solanales > Solanaceae > Nicotiana > Nicotiana paniculata. The sequence goes on along the minus strand of ML335631.1, from coordinate 10,075 downwards.
CCTAAAAATCGAACTCCGACCGATTCCAAGATCCCTAATGACTCAAACTTACATGAGTCAATAGCTCTTGGTGAGAGCTATTGATTCATGTGGGTTTGTCCCATTTCCAAACCCCACTGGAGTCCGGCCAAAGTCCGACGAGCCGCCCGAATCCGACCAACTTTTGTTCAAACCAACTGGTACACTCCCTCTCTTATTTTTGTGTGTTGAAGTTAGTCGTTTAGGTTTAGTCTTGGATTTTCTTTTTCTTACTGATTTTTAGACTAATTAGTTTAGGTTTCATATATTTTCATTTTTCTTTTATTAAATGTTGTTTTCATTTAGTCATAGGTTTAATTTTCTGATTTATGTGACTTAACTAACTTCGACCCTTAGATTAGGATTTCACAGTTTTCTTTGTCCTGTTTCTCTTCTGCTGTTTTCCTCTTCTGAAATAATTAATTAACCACTGATCTATATTAATTAATCAACTTCCACAATAGTTAATTATACATGGTTTAGGGTTAGTAGAAACAATTGGCCTTAATTCGATTTCTGGATTAGGTAGTTTAGGTTTAGCTTCTGATTTGGTTAAGTAGTATTTTAGTCTAAATATTTTCATGCTTTCCTTGTCTTATTTTCCTTCATATTTTCTAGTCATTTAAGTTCTGATATTGTAGTAATTATGCATGCTTGGATTTACTTGAATTATTCATTTAGACTTAGCTTCTGATTTAGTCAATTGGTTTTGACTTGTTAGTCAATCAATACTAGGACTATTGGATTTGTTCTAGCTTGGATTTTGAAAATAATTACTTAAGCTTAATTACTAATTTGTGTTAGTCAATTAGCTCTAATGGTTAGTTAGTTATGCATACTTAGGTCTATTTAAACCATATCTGAATTGATCAAACATCCTAGATAGGTTTTAGGCTCAGTTCAGTCTTTAATAGTAACTAATAAGACTAATGACCTAATTAGATCAAATTAGTCAACTTAGTAACCTCTTAGGTGTTTAATGTAGGTTGTTTTGAGTTACCTGATTTCAGGAACTCAATAATGGCCAGTTCTTGGCAAAGAAGGCCAAATTGGTTAGGCCCAAATTGGTCAACTGATGGCCCAAAGCCATGAACAATAAAGGGTAATTACACGCGTGTTGTAGGGTATTTTAGGAATCTCAATTAGAGAATCTTAGCTGTAATAATCTAAAAAACTTCTAGAATGAAGATAAAAGATCAAAAATAAAATAAGAAAGATATTAAATCAGAATTTCTGGGTAAAACGGTAAAATTTCAGAAGTAAAAGGGGTGTAAAAATAGAAGAAGGTTCTAGAAAATATACAGTTGCCCTAGCTGTTACAAAAGAATACTGAAATAGGATAAGAATGGACAATTGTATTGTACTATTAAGAGATAAGGAATATTCTCTCTCTCTCTCTCTCTCTCTCTCTCTCTCTCTATATATATATATATATATATATATATAGGTTAGGCTATATTATGAAAATGGAGAGATTTTGACAGAGGAGAACACATAGATTTCACACATAGAATTTACACACACACTAGAAAGTATTGCTCTGAAAATCTACCACTATTTTGAGAAGAAACAGAAGAACACTGAAAGTACTCAAAAATGAATGCAAAAACATCCTAAAAATTGGCTTTCTTTCAGTTTTGGCTTTCTGAAAAGAAAATTGTTTTTTTTAGCTGCCGATTTCTCAGAAAAAACTGTCCATTCTTGCTATAATCTCTAAGCCAGAATCCTGGTTTTCTTAAGGCTGATTTACTGGGCTGTTATTGTTGATCCTTTGTTGTTGTTCTGAGCTCTTTATCTTTTCGTTTCTGACTTTTATTTAGTCAGTTCTTCTGCTTTTTTGCTACTCTTCAGGTATGTAACATCTTTATTTTAAATAAGATTTTTCTTGGCTCAAAGGCCTATATTTGACTTGTGTTGAAATCTGTCGTGGCTATTTGATTTCATTGTTAATCTTTAAAAGTTATGAACATGTAAATCTTGTGCTAGTTAGCATTGATAAGCCATGTGTTAGCCATTGCCTTGAGTTTCTTTGATTTTCATTATGAAATCCGGATTATTTTACCATATATGTGTTCAGTTCTCTCCATGAATATGCTATTGCTAAAACTGTATGTATGCATACTTGTAAACTCTCATTAAGGTTGTAAGAATCTTACCCTTTAAATGGAATTCAAGGAAGTGAATCTGACCCTCCAATGGTCAGATTCATTCCATAATAATGCACAAATTTTCTACTTTGGTTGTTCGAAAGTCACTAGTAAGGACGCAGGTGCTTGATTTAGTCGTTAAAGTCATGAGCAAATCCAAGCTGGTTCAAGCTGAAGCAGCAGTAGATCAGGGTTGTTATTTTTATTTAAAACACTGTTTTTCATGTATTTTCAAGGAAAATTTGTATTTTTGTAGTTGAACAATGATGTAAAAAGTATACCTATTTCATAGACTCATTATGCCCTTTTTTTATGTTAAGAGATATTGTAATGAACTGGACTGATATTATTTATAAATGTTTAAGCATTTCGTTAACTTCAAATTGAATGTAGGAAATGGGCCAGACTAATAGAGTGGCCCAATAAGCCTGAACGAGTCTGTGCCCAATGGTTTAATACTCTATTTAGTTCTGAAAAATTAGTATAGTCCCGAGTTAGTTAGAATCTCATTAATATTGTTAAATTCAAATGTTGTTGATTTGTATGAGTGAAATCCAAGCTGGACAGATTATATTTTTTAGAATTGCTAAAACATGACTGGCCTAGTGTATTTAGAACTAGACTGGGCCAGATCTATAATACACTTAGTAAGTCCATCTCCTTATTTCTAGGTTTAACAATTAGTTGCTAGATGACTTTGAATAGTCCAACACCTTGTAATCTAAATATTTCCTTGACCTTTAAATTAACCTTGCAAAATTATTTAGGAAGACAATTTTTCATAAATAACAAAAATGCTTAGAACCATCCTTAGCTATATATTATTACAAGTTTTCAATTAATATACTTAGAATTCCCAAAAATAAAAAAAAAACAAAGTATATGTTCACGTAACTTTGAATGAAATAACTTTTTTTTAGTAACAAATATTTTTTTTAAAATTGTGCACACGTTCGCGTGACACAAACAAGTTTCAAAATAAACATTCGTAGAGATGACTTTAGGAGCGGATTTTAAATTATTACTGTGATTGCGTACATGTTCGCGTGATGTGATCTCGATTTTAAAAAAAAATACTCACTTGTGCGACTTTGACTAAATAAATCCAATGTCATGAATTATGTACACGTTCACGTGACATGATTTTTGACACGTTGAAGGCCTCACGGGTCTACGCATACGTAACTCGTCTTAAGATAAATACAATTGAACAATAAAAGCGGTAAAAATGTAAAATGCACCCAGGTACTAAAATCAGTAATTAAACAATTTAGGCCAAATATAAATCGTTAAGCGACCGTGCTAGAACTACGAAATTCGGGAATGCCTAACATCTTCTCCCCGGTTAACAGAATTTCTTACCCGGTCTTCTGGTTCGCAGACTTTTTAAACGGAGTAAAATTTCCTCGATTGGGAAATTAAAAATAAATGATGTCTTGGAACACCATAAAAAAATCGGGTGGTGACTCTGAAATTAAATAAATAATCCCAAATTCGATTATGTCACTTAAGTTGGAAAAACTCCCTTATCCCCACCCTATCGGGAAAAAGGAGGTGTGACAACAGGTTTAATGCGGGTTCAATGCGGGGAAACATTGAATTTTATCTTTTTTGAAACAAAGTAATCATTTCAACTACAATTTCACATTCTTCTTCACTAGCACGAATACTAATTTGATTTATAATTAACCAATTTGCATAAGTCTCACCAAAATGATATTACACAAGTCAAGATATCGTATTAGTAATAGGAAATGATAGTAACCCATTTATTTTGGAAGATCAGCATAATACTCTCTCAGTTTTATGTTTATGTGATGCTATTAAACTCTCCATTTTTATAAAATAATAAAATGTCAAACTAGTTTATTTAGAAAAATATTAAAGAAAAAAGAAAAAAAATAAGTGGGACGCGGCGGGTTGAAAACTGAAAAAATAACTATGCGGGGCAGGGCGGGGCAGGTTAAAATTTTTGTGGGTTTTTCCAAATCCACCCCACCCCCACCCCCACCCCGTCCGATTGACATCCCTAATTGTGTAACGACTCGACCGGTCATTTTGCGTTATTGGACCCTGTTCCGTAAAATGAAACTTTCCATAGCCGCTTATTATGACTTATGACTTGCGGGGACTGGTGGTTCGGGATTCGGAAGTGTTTAGAGTGCTATAGGAACACTTAGTTCCTTAAGGTTGGCCTTTAAGGCCAAGTTTGACTTCGGTCAATATTTTTAGTCAACGACCTCGGAATCGAGTTTCGATGGTTCCGGTAGCTTCGTATGATAATTTCGGACTTGGTCGCATGTTCGGAATGGGTTTTGGATGACTCGAGAGCGTTTCGGTACCCAATATTGAAATAAGAGTTCCTTAGGTTCCTATTGTGGTTTGGGACGAGTTTTTGAGTTATCGAGGTCCGGACGGAATTTCGAGACTGGAAATATTTCCGTTATGTCATTTATAACTTGCCTGCAAAATTTGGTATAATTCCGAGTAGTATAGGTCGGTTCGGTGCGTTGTTAGCGAAGTCAAGAAAACTTAAAGTTCCTAAGTTTGGTTATAGGGGTTTTGAGGTGTGATTTTGAGTTTTAGCGTTGTTTTGGGTGTTCCGAAGGCTCGAGCGAGTCCGTATTATGATTTGGGACTTGTTGGTATATTTGGACGGGGGCTCGGGTGGGACCAGGTGCCTCCCGGACACCACACGAGGCCAAAAATCAGCTGAAATAGCTGCTGGTGCACCTGTCTGGTGACCGCAGGTGCGGTTGACCAGTCGCAGGTGGGGGACCGCTCCTGCGGTCCCAGCCTCGCTGGTGCGACCCCTAGCGGGCAGCCCATCTCTCACAGGAGCGGAGCCGCAAGTGCGGTCTCCTCTCCGCAGGTGCGAGACCAGGCCTCCTCGTCCTTTTCCACAGGTGCGAGCCTTTGCTCGCAGGTGCGGAACCACTGTCAGGCAGTGTGTTTCTTAAATACGGGTCTTCATTTTCTTACTCCATTAGAACACTTGAGAGCTTGGGAAAAGGGCTCCATGACCCAACCACTGAAAGGTAAGTAAGTTTTATCCTAAAGTTGGTTAATGCATGCATTCTTAGTAGGATTTAACTACTTAATTAGTGGAAAATTTAGGAATTTGGGTAGTAACCTAGGGCCTTCGAGAATTTAGAAAATTACCCCTGAATTGGCTACGAAATAATACAAAAATCGTATATTAATGATCCTTAGGCTATGGGTGAGCGTTTCCTTCGAGAATCTTTGGAATCCGAGCATGCGGGCCCGGGGTTGGATTTTAGGATTTCTTCAAGAATGATGAATTTGACTTAGTAGTAGGAGGATTTTCATACTTTGAGCATAAATTGATGTATTTGTATAACATGTGGTTAGTTTCGAGTCCGTGGGTGTCGAGTTCGGAGTTTCGGGCGCATTATTGACCCGGGGAGTAGGTGCGACGCGAGGTGAGTCTCCTTTCTAACCTTGTTAGAGGAAACTGTCCCCCTAGGTGATTTAAATGACTACGTGCTAATGTTTGTGGGGGCTACATACACGCAAAGTGATGAGAGTCCGTACGTAGCGACTATTATTGTTATGTCCGGGTAGTTAGGCCTACACCATGCCTTATGTTTTCCTTGAAATGAACTATATGTTTAGTGAATTCATGTTACATGCGGCTTGTTTTACTGAGATCATGGAATTTAAGTAATTTTAAGGAATTGATCATGAAAAGTAATTTATAAAGAATAAATGTGTGGATTGTGTGTGCATGTGACCGCTTCGTAATATATATTCCGCGAGCAGAGTGTTATTTCCCCCACTCTCATGGGAGCGGGTCGTACGCCAAGGCGAGATTGAAAGATATATATACTATGGTTCGGGCAATTCGACCCTCGGTAGTGCACAGATATGATCATTATGATGGCTCAGGCCGATTTTCCTTATCCTGAATGCGCATGTTAAATTATTAAGAATTCTTTTTATGGATTTTGAGTGGTCATATATATTTTTAAAGAAAAGAAAAGAATAATGAAGTAGAAATTGTATATTTACTTCCAGTATTTATTGAATTTACTGTTATTTTAAATGTTTACTGCTTTTATCATCCTTGTATGTCTGTTACTGATATTATATCTTGCTAATCATTTGGTTGGACCTTAGTGAGTGTCAAGTCGACCTCTCGTCACTACTTCTTTTAGGTTAGGCGGGATACTCACTCGGTACATATTTGTTTATGTACTTATGCTACGTTTCTGTACTTAATTGTACAGGTTCTGAAGCTGGTGCATCTGGTTATCAGACCGGAGCTCGATTCTGATCATAGTTGGACCTGACTTCACGGTGAGCTGCTTCTCCTGACGATCCTCGACAGCACCATGGAGTTTTCTTTTGCTTATATCCTGTTTATTCCTTTCAGACAGTGGGACTGTATATTATATCTTTTGTATATTCTGTTAGTATGCCCGTAGGACTTTGGACACTAGTTCCTGGCACACACATGGTGGTTATTTTGGTTTGCGATATATATATATATATATATATATATTGGTTCACTCCTCTTTACGACTGCTTTCAGTTAAAAATGGCTTACTATCTTTTTCAATTAATGTTTTGAACTTAAAACTTGACACGTGTTAGGATGTTTAATCGAGTATGGAAAAATCCTTAGTAATTCAAGTGTGGGCTTTCTTAACCCTGGTGTTGGGCGCCATCACGACCTTAGTTTGCATTTTGGGCCGTGACAGCATGGTATCAGAGCACTAGGTTCACGTAGGTCTCACAAGTCACGGGCAAACCTAGTAGAGTCTTGCGGATCAATATGGAGACGTTTGTACTTATCTTCGGGAGGATATAGGGTGTTAGGAAGACCTCTCCTTATTTTTATTCTATCGTGCAATCAATGGTTTACTAAATTTCATTCTTCTATTCTCTCACAGATGGTGAAAACGCGTGCATCCGATGTTCCAGACCCGGTAGAGGTCGCTACTCCCGTTGTTCGAGGTCGTGGCAGAGGCTGGGGGAGGGCACCGGCCCGAGGTAGGGGACGAGGGCGTCCCCGAGCTATTCCAGTCATACCACCACCAGAGGACCCTACTATAGAGGAGCAGGGTAAGGTGCCCCCAGCAGGTCCTGCTCCAGTGGACTTTATGACGGCGCCAGGCTTCCAAGAGATCATGGGCCATATGATGCGGTTTATGAACACCATGTCCCAGGCTGGTTTATTTCCAGCAGATCCTTCCACATCTCAGGCGGGAGGGGGGGCCCAGACTCTTACCGCCCAGGCTGCAGGTCAGGCAACAACATTACATCAATACCCCAGGTACACTACTCGTGGGTGGGGTCCAGCCTGTAGCAGCAGCACCTGAGCCCAGACTAGCTGCGGACGGCGATCCGCAGAAGTTATTAGATAGATGGACTCGATTGCATCCTCCAGTCTTCGGGGGTGAGCGAGGCCAGAATGCCATGGATTTTGTTGACAGGTGCAGGGATAGGATGCACAATATGAGGATATTAGAGTCCCATGGAGTGGACTTCACTACCTTCCAGCTAGAGGGCAGAGCTCGCAGATGGTGGCAGTCCTATATTCGCAGCAGACCAGCAGATTCTCCTCCCATCACTTGGGAGCAGTTCACTCAGATGTTTCTAGACATGTATATCCCACCCTCTGAGAGGGAAGAGCTGCGATATCAGTTCGAGCAGCTGAAGCAGGGATAGATGTCAGTGACAGATTATGAGGCTAGATTCTCAGAGTTGTCCTGCCACGCACTTATGATATTTCCTACTGATGCGGAGAGGGTGCGCATATTTTTAGCAGGGATGCACTCCGGTATTAGGGATAACATGGCCAGGGAGGTGGAGATGGGGACTCCCTATCAGCTGGTGGTCGAGATAGCTCGTCGGATTGAGGGATATTGATCGAGAGGCAGAGAGCAAGGTCAGCAGGACAAGAGAGCCAGATTCTCCGGGGATTTTAGAGGTGCCCCAGTTAGGGGCAGAGGTCAATTCAGTAGACGTCAGCCCAACATGCCTCCATATTCAGCACCCCCACCACCTCCCCGAGGTGTTCCGGTGATGGCTCATTTCATCGCCATGCCAGAGCGTTCCTACCATCCTCCAGCCATTCATAGTTCACCCAGTGGCTATTCCAGTTATCCGAGATTCCCCAGTCCCTACTTCAGTGTTATGCCAGAGAGTACACATCGCTCTTCGGCCATTCAGGGTTCTTCTTCGGGGCAGCAGGCTATGATACCCGGAGGTTGTCATGAGTGTGGGGATCCAGTTCATATGAAGAGGCATTGTCCCAGACTTCAGGGCAAAGCGGTGCAGCAGTATTATCAGCCTAGGGGTTCAGCACCAGCCGTCAGGCCACATAGAGATGGGGGACAGGTCGGCAGGGGTCATCCTAGAGGTGGAGGCCAGTCAGGGGGAGGTCAGCCAGCTCCTATTCATTCTGGTGGGGCTCAGTCTTCCGGTTCTCCAACTAAATTATATGTTATTCCGGCCAGATCAGATGCAGTAGCCTCAGACACCGTGATCACAGGTATTCTTACAGTATGTGGTAGAGAGGCATCGATGTTATTTGATCCAGGATCCACTTATTCCTATGTTTCGGTCTTATTTGCTCATTTTCTGGATGTCCCTCGTGAGTCCTTGGGTTCTCCTATTTATGTGTCCACACCTGTGGGCGATTCTGTGGTTGTGGACCAGATTTGTCAGTCCTGTGTGATTTCATTTTATGGGTTCGAGACTCGAGCAGATCTCTTATTGCTCGACATGGTTGATTTCGAGATTATTTTAGGCATAGATTGGTTGTCTCCTTATCATGTCGTGCTAGATTGCCATGCCAAGATAGTTACTTTAGCCATTCCAGAGTCTCCTAGGCTGGAGTGGAGAGGTTCCTCAGTTAGTGCAGCCAGTCGGGTTGTTCATTCTTGAAGGCTCGACATATGGTCGAGAAGGGTTGTCTGGCCTATCTTGCGTATGTGCAGGACACCACTGTAGAGTCTCCGAAGATTGATTCAGTGCCAGTGGTTCGAGAGTTTGCTGATGTATTTCCTTCAGACCTTCTAGGCATGCCTCCGGATCGTGATATTGATTTCTATATTCATTTAGCTCCAGGCACCCAACCTATATCTATTCCTCTGTACCGTATGGCTCCGAAGGAGTTGAAGGAGTTGAAGGATCAGCTTGAGGATTTGTTAGCTAAAGGGTTCATCAGACCGAGTGTATCACCGTGGGGTATTCCAGTTCTATTCGTGAAAAAGAAGGATGGGTCCATGCGGATGTGTATTGATTACCGCCAGTTGAACAAGGTTACCATTAGAACAAGTATCCTTTGCCGCACATTGATGATTTGTTCGACCAGTTGCAGGGTGCTCATGTGTTTTCTAAGATTGATTTGAGATCAGGATATCATCAGTTGAAGATTCAGGCTTCAGATGTTCCGAAGACTGCTTTTCGTACGAGATATGGCTATTATGAGTTCCTAGTGATGTCTTTTGGCTTGACTAATGCCCCAGCAACATTCATGGACTTGATGAATAGGGTGTTCAGGTCGTATGTTGATTCCTTTGTCATTTTCTTTATTGATGACATTTTGATTTACTCACGTAGCCTGGGGGAGCACGAGCATCATTTGAGAGTTGTGCTCCAGACTTTGCGAGAATAGAAGCTATATGCTAAGTTCTCCAAGTGTGAGTTCTGGTTGGATTCCGTGGCATTCTTGGGGCATGTGGTATCCGGAGAGGGTATCAAGGTTGACCCTCAGAAGGTTGAGGCGGTTCAGAGTTGGTCGCGTCCAACTTCAGCTACAGATATCGGGAGATTTTTGGGCCTAGCAGGCTATTATCGCCGATTTGTGGAGGGGTTCTTGTTGGTTGAATTCCCAATGCACACGCAAGTGTACGTGGTCGACAAGCAATATAGGATTT
>ML335630.1:0-28732 GCA_005239505.1 Nicotiana paniculata | reverse complement strand
AATAATTATATAATAATTATGCAAGTATAGTTGATTCTGTTGCTGTTAATGCCAATGTTAATCAAACTATGCAGTGGACCACTTCTTCAGGTTCCACTACTTTGAATGATGATGAAATAGTTGATAGTTATAATATTTTTTCTACATTTGCTACAACTCAAACCAGTAGCAGAAACATTGATGAACTTCAATTCTATTTGCAGAAGCAAAAGGAGATTTGCACAAATGAATTTTCAGCGTTGGGATGGTGGCGTGAGAATGAAAAGCAATTTCCTATTCTTTCTGCTATGGCTCGGGACGTGCTGAATGTGCCAATTTCAACTGTTGCATCAGAGAGTGCATTTAGTCAAGCAAGACAACAACTAGGAGACACCCGTCACTCATTGGGAAGCAATGCTTTGGAAGTTTTAGTATGTTTCAGAGATTGGATTAGATCGGAACGAAGAAATCAAGGACGTGAAGATGTTGATAGCCCAGAAGACGAGGAACTTGGAGATATATTAACACATGGTAACCCATCTGAATTTAACACTCCAGAAGAAGGACAATCAGTTCATATTGATTATGAAGAACTTACAAGGGCAATGCAAAACCTTTGAATTTACTACTTGTCGAATTTAGTACTTAGTTGTAACTTGTAAGTTGTAAGAGTTGAATTTTGAAATTTGAAATTTGAAAAATGATAATTTGAAATACATGTTGCACTTGCAATTTTATAAGTGCAATTTTTTCCATAATCATTGTTATCTTTATATATTTTACTTTATATTTTATATAAATTACAATACATGTACAAAAACTTGAAAAAAAAATTTAAAAGACTGAAACCCGGCCCGACAGTACCACTACCCGCACGGGTTCGTTTTTACCCGGATAAGTCCCAACCCGTTAAACCCGTGAACAATTAACCGGTAAGAAACCGTAACCGCAACTCGTCCGGTTAAAAAAAAAAATGTAACCGGCCCACCCGTTAGACACCCTTAATTTGAACTGCTTGTTTAGGCTTCCATGTCTGGTTAGGTGCTCTCCGTTGCATGCGAAACAACCCCCATCCCCAACCCAAAAAAAGGCTTTGTACGCCACCCCTTCCCCTCCCCCCCTGCAAAAAAAAAAAAAAATAACAAGAAAATAAAAGACAGAATTATATCATTGGTCAATCATCCTCAAAATTCTAATAAATGATCAACATATAGTACAGGAAATACGTGAATAAAAAGTGCAATTGGATTAGTTTTTATGGTTAAAGGCAAATTTTGTTGATAATATTAGAGAGCTATTATATCGGTATTAGAGCTACTAATAACACTTGGGTTACCAAGCTCGTCCGAAGTATTAGAGGGGAAGTAGAGATGTCTTTTACTCTTTAGCTATTGTTTAAAATATATTTATTTCAATTCGTGTTTAATAAATTTTTATTTGTCCGGACAAAAATATTCTTGTGCTAGACATAAGTGTTGTGTAAATATTTTTAAGGACATGATGTCCTTAACTTCATGAATGCTGTGTAAATATTAAGGACAAGTGCCCTGTATTTTCACCTTTCATTGGTTAAACCTTAGGATATCATGTCATTAACTTCATATGTGCAGTGTAAATGTTAAGGACATGACATTTTTAACTTCATGTGTGCAGTATAAATATTAAGGACATATTGTCTTTAACTTGTATTTGCACCTTCTGTTGTTAAACTTTAGGACCTCACGTCCTTAACTTCATATGTCCAGTGAAAATGTTAAGGTCATGGTGTCCTTAACTTCATGTGTGCAATGTAAATATTAAGGACAGTATGTCCTTAATATTTACACAACACTCACGAAGAAAGAAAAAAATATTTTTTTTTATTAATTTTAATAAAGTAGTGACTATTTTTACTCATCATTAAAATACTGAATAAAAACTAAATACCATATTAAAATGGCTATCCAACGCCTTTTCTACTGTTACAAACTGAACTGGCCTTAACTAATACTAGTCCATCTTTGTCGGCCTGTAGATTTTTCAAAACAAAATATGGCGAGATTAATAATATTATTTTTACACAAATAGCCAGTCATATTTATTTAACTATATATATAGATTTTGCATTAATTATATACAGTTGCCCATATATAATATATAAATTATACAAATATTCATTGACTATATTTTATTAAAGCAATTGAGTGGACGGTTATTTGAGTTAATTCTTTATACTTTTCTCACTCTCTGATGGTTAGGGTTTGTGTTTCTATTTCCAGCTGAACTAATTTATTGTCACGCGCTAAATGCAACCCGCATTTTCATGTACGTATGATTATATCCGAAGGTTGTTAAAAACATTGTGATTTTTATTCAGCCGAAAAATGACATAGAGCAAAGGTTGTTAAAGTTCGATGCTTTTCGCTCTTTACAGCATATATATATATATATATATATATATATATATATATATATATATATGTAGAAGTGAAAATACAGTGTCTCTTTTCCCACATTTTAATCCTCTTTTGCCTTTAATCTTTTTCTCTTTATTTTTCTTAGGGAAGATCCAGCCCAATCTATAGACAAAGGATGGAAAATGTTGATGACTTGATCATACTACTTAATTATTTGATGTTATCGCAACAATGATTATTTACTTTAACAAAACAAAACTAATTAATTAATCCTCAAGTCATTTCAAAGAAGGTAAACCATATCATTGTGTGGAAAACTTGTCATGTATATTGTTATATTTCAAAGATTATACCCTCATGATTCATGATATTAACTTCTCATTCCTATCCCAAAAGATTATCTATGTATATCTTAATTAATTCACTTATGATCATGTCATTTCACTAATAATGTAGCTGAGCTTCCTTCCATAAGTAAAACGATAAAAAAATTTACAAACTTAGTTGATTGAACAGAGCGTGAAAATATCATAGAATACCATTTTAAAATGCAAATATTATTCAAATTAATAGTTGTATTGGATTTACATAATATAGGAGATGATTTTCAATACAGTAAGAGTTTGTTTGGAAACCACTATGTAGTTATTTGGTTGTGTAATTACAAGTGTAGTAATTACACAATCTAGTAATTATACAGTAAAGTAATTATATGACATGTTTGTTTTTCATAATATAATTACAGTTGAATTTCAGTGTCATGTGTGGTTGCACAAATATAACTACACAGTTTGATATTTTTAATTCCAAATGAGAGATAATTATAAAAAATTAAATAATTTTTTCAGCTAAACATATAAATAAATTTTAACGTTGGAAAATGTATGTGTACAAAAGAAATGCTTAATACTCAATATTAGGTATTTTTGAAGTCAGATTTCTATCAAAATTTATTTAAATAATTATAATGGGTTACTAATATAGGAAAGGATATCAATATCTTACTATTAAATATAATATTTTAGCTTGAAATAATTAATAAAAATTTCAATAATGAATTTAAGTTTTAACCAAATTAATATAATATAAAATTTATTTTTACTTTTTAATAAATAAAAAAATAGATATGATTTTAGAAAGTATTTTCTAGGATAAATTGAACTTATAGAGGAAACTAATGTGATTTTACACATATATTTGGTCTAGTACTAGTACTAGCTAGTGTGCTACAGTATGAATATACGGGAGAGATTCAAAAATAGCCAGATTTACAAATGGTTATTAAAAAATAGCCACACTAAAGTAATAGAAATTTAGCTACTATTCATGTAAAGATAAATCTGAACGAAAACACTGTTCAAAATCTGAAAAATACTCTAGTATATTATACTGGAGTTCCAGCATAAGTATATTGGAACTCCAGCATATTATACTGGAGTTCCAACATAAGTATACTGGAACTCCAGCATAATATATTGGAGTTCCAGCAAAGTATACCGGTCCGATATAATATGCTGGAAGTTCATACACTGATACTCGAATCTCTAGTATATTATGCTGAAACTTTCCGCGTGTTGGAGTTCTAGCATAATATGCTGGAAGTTCATATACAGGTGGACCGAACTCCAGTATATATTATGCTGGATCGGTCTCTATTGTAGTAAAATAGTGGCTATTTCTCAATGACTTAGCAAACGCTAACTATTTTTCAATGACCATTCCGAAAACTGACTAGCTCGTACTATTTTTACGGAATATATGCAATAAAAAAGAACAAGAAAACGAGAAGATAAAAAGTATGAGTACGTGGAATACAAGCAGAAGAACCAACGTTGTCAGGAAGAGAAAGAGTGTTTTCTTATTTTCTTAAATTTTTTAAATTTTTTAAAACGAATAGTAATATATTCGGGAAGGGAGAAAAAAGAAGAAGTTTAAAAGACATCTTGTAATTATATAATGTAATTATCTTTAATTCTTTACTTGGCTAAACAAATAAATCAAATTGCATAATTACACTCAATTATATCTAAATATTATTACAAGGTGACTTTTCAAATATGCTCTGTGTTATATGCAATTAAGTCATAAGTGTTATAGCCTATACTCTACAGAGGAATTGCCTGTAATTCCCCTAAAATAATTAATTTAGTCGGAAATTATAATGTTACCTGACGACCAAAATTCTTCAAAGAATATATTTGTTAAAACGAGAAATGGACAGAAAGACAAAGTAATCAGCTTAGAGGTAAAGAACGTGACTCCCGTTATCATTTTCTTACATTATTCTCTCTTTTGTCTCCCTATTCTATGCTATCTCTATCTCTGTTTCTAAGTTCGAGAGTTTCTTGAATTGGACCTTAGCTTCATTCTCTTATAAGAAAATATCAAAGCTTTAATCTTCTAACTCATTTCCCTTTGGCCCATTTTCCACAACACGACAGGTATCGCAAATGGGATGCCTAGTTCGCATTTGTGAAGTATAGCATTGGGTAGGTGATGACGTCCAAAACACACCTCGATAAGAAATATGTTACGGTCGTATGCAATATAATTTATCCAATTATGAGTCGGGTCGAATTCCACAAGGAGCTATGAAGCGTGCTAGTTGACTCAATTGCTAAATAATCTAAGTTGAACAAAGAGGACAAATATACTTGGATTTTGTGGATATTAACTAATGAATTAGCTTCGACTAACTAACAACAAACTAACTAGAAGTCGAGAATAACTTAAGAAATTTGTAGATGATAAAAAAGCCCATGGTAAAGAATCCCGGCTAACTCTAAGTGAAATCCTGAAACTTTGTTTGGCATTATTCTATCAATCTTGGACCTAAAGTTGGCCGCTAGAGTTTCCCAACTACTAACGACACCATTCTTGAACTAATTTCCCCAAAATAATCAAGATAATAAACTCGTTCAGTTCTAGGTCACAGTTGAATCATGATGTTACCATAACGATTCTAAATCGGATTAAGTAATTCCTTAATTCTAGGTAACAATTGTTTGACTGACCCAACCTTGTCAATCTTTCCCAAGAATAACAAGAAATAGGGCATAAACAATTGCAAGCTCAAATAATTGAATTCATTAAAACCGCAACCAACTAAAAAGAATAAGTATCAACGATTCAGGAATATTTACTCAAAACCACCGAACAACGGGTTCATCAATACCCTAGATAGGGAATGTAGCTACTCATGTTTGTACTAAAAAACGTAATGACTATTCTCAAAACAATCTCCGTAATAAACTAGAAATAAGAATAATAGAGAGAAACTCTCCAAATCTTCGATTATGATGATTTATGGATTCTTCCAAGCCCTTACTCTCTTCGAAAGTAGTGTTATCTTCTTTCCAGGTCGAGATTGTGGCTGGGGAGACGAAAATAAGCTTTTATATTGTATAAAATTTGCTCTAAAGAGCAAAATATCCTTATAATTTTCGCCCAAAAATTTTTGTCCGCGCGCTCTGCACTTGATCTTGTCCAGATGAGCGCACGCTGAGAGCACATTAGAGGGAAATTACGTTTTTTTGCACTTTGTCCTTTTCTTCAATTTGAGCAGATTTTCGTCCCACAACTTCAAAAATTCCTTCATTTCTTCTTTCAACTCCCAATCAACCAAAGAGTATCATCTAGGCACAATTTTGGTGAATTTTAACCACTAAACTATTCAAGAACTCTTGAGAATGAAGTTAAACTACTATCACAATATAGAGAATTAAGCCAAATATCACTACCCCACACTTAGGCTTTTGCTCGTCCTCGAGCAAAGAAGAGAAATGGTTCAAACTTAACACATAAGCAATCAAAACCAGTTCAAAACTTCTCATCATCCGCTGAGATCAACCATGAAATTCATAGGTCTTTCTTTTACTCATACTCACACATTGAAAATCGAAACTTCGTGACCACATAAATTTCAATGTACCTCACAAGCAAAGAAGTGCCCCAGAACTCATACATCTTGTAATTAATCACATAACAATGGGGCAATTAGCATTCAAGAACTCTCAAACTCAGCAATGAATTTTCAGATGCACATGAAACAATACCATAAGCTTGTCCATTTTGTTGCTAAATGTAGGCACCTCAAGTAAAGATCAAGTAGGATTTTCTGTGGTTGTGATGTAGGCTCATGGACATGTAGGATAATATGGGAAACAATGACTCAACTCCCTATGGCACTACCATGTATTGTCAATCCATTGATCATAGTAGTCCCACCAAAACAATCTTTGTATGGTAACTTCAAAACCAACAATACCTCCTCGATCCACTACCTTGCATACATATATCTTAAGTTTGTGCATATCTTCAACAATTTTCTAGGCATGATCATAAAATTAGTTACACATCAACAACATGATCTGTTATTAACACTACTTCTATTTTGCACTAAAAAGCACAATTTACACCTTTTTCTTTTGTTTCTCACACTACTTCCTTCACGCACTAAGTACTTTCACAATGTTCAAGTGACGTATTGCCATTAGGGAATAGAGTAACAATTTATGCAATTTACTTCACAAGCTAAGGGGAATCATTAGGCTATTAAAGAAAGAAGGTGAACATGTCATTAGTCACAAAGGGGTTATCTAGGGTAGGTCAATTTAGTCTCGTGTGGCTAGACAAATATGGCCTACAATCATTTCCTAACTTGAGAACATATAGGATTTCACCTCAAGCAACAAGCCTTGCAAGTTCTAAACTGACATGTGAACATGAAAATGCTCAATTAGAACTCACCACTCTATGTACATGGAATTCATAGTTCACTCAATTTCAACCCTCAATATGCAAGCATGAGATGAAAAAGAAAATTCAAGCATACTTGGTGACTCTCAGAGAAGGCTACATATCAAGGTTCCGAATTTTCCTTAAAACAAAGATTTTTTTTTTTTTCATAGTCTAAAAATGTCCGGTTCAAGATAGCTCCTTGGGAAAGAACCATGGCAAAGAAAACCCAAGAAAAATAAAATTAAAAAAATACAATAAAATAAAAGTATACACAAGCAAGACTGCTCCTACCTCACACTTATGATTGTGCATTGTCCTCAATGCACATAAATTAAACAAGTTGGGTGTAGAGGCACTTCCCTAAACTGTCACATCGGGAGTGGCTCCATCCTCTAGCCTTGAGCCTGTAGCAATGTCGCCAGGAGAAGCAGTAGCACCAGAAGTGGTGGCATCAGTCTCCTGTTCGGTCTCAAGACGAGGGGTCAATGGCAGGACAAAAAAACAACGCTTCCTCTTCCAAAGGTAGTTGTGTCATGATATCACTAATATCAATATGGCGAGCAACCATATCTCTCTCTGTCACCAATTATATACGAGTCAACGTCCGCCTCATCCATGCTAGTTACTACTCAGATGTGACAACCGTCAACTTATCTTCCCTATGGATCTTTACCAGGATCCATTTCATCACCAGGCTCATTCAAAATACGCAAACTCATCATATACTTGGTTAATGTGCTTGCAAAGAACAACCACAACTGATGGTTATCTTTTGTTCTCTCCATTTCTTTGTACATCAGAGCCCCAACATTTACATTCGTTTTGGTCATCAATTCATATGTTGTGATAACTCTTTCAAATATAATATGAGTGTTGCCTTAGCAAGGAATGAGCCTAAGGCACACAAAGGATAGATATTCCCAAGCTTTTCTTATTAACCATTTGTAAACTAGGGGATTTTAGGCATTACTCTTGCTCTTTATCCACAATGTGTTCGAATTGTCATCACAAAGCACCTTTTGGATGAAAGCATATTCATGTGCAACTATCAACTCCTCCACTGATATAATATCTGTTTGCTCTAATTTCATAAATTCATTCAAACTTTTAGGGCTGATGTCAACCTTAACACCACGAACAATCACTATGTCGCCCTATGTGAATTTCTAATTCGCATATAGTTCGGGAACTAAGGTCAATTTTGCCTTGCCCATACTATGAAGCAGAACATCCCAACCCCTTCTTTTTAGCTCCGTCACTAATTTAGGTTATTTCTTGTCACAAACATTTTCGTCAATGGGATGTTCAGGGAAGTGTTTCTTTGTCAGCAACGACTCGTAAAATTCCTTGGTTCTTTCAACAAACATCTATTTGGACGACTTTGGTCGCTTGGTGACAGGTTGCTTAACTTCAGCTTCTTGTTCTGGAGTTAATTTACGACTTTGACGCTTGGTGACAGGTTGCTCAACTTCAGCTTCTTGTTCTGGAGTTAATTTTTTCTTTCCTTTTGCCACTCGATTTTTCTTTGGTGCATTAGATAAGCGAGCCATAACAATTTCCTGCAAAAAATATGATAATAAGTATGTTCTCTGATGGGACGAGGCTGACCAAGCATCCGCTCAACAACAATGTTGGATTGCATGTCTAATTTTTAATAACTAAAGCCATGAAGTTATATTTAATAATTTTTCCATCAACAACCAATTTAACAGGGTGCCAAGAATAGAGCTTTAGGGTACTCAAACTTACCCCTCCAACTACATCGGTGCACCATACATTTTAAAGGCAACGGTAAGATAGCTTGCAACATCACCCCACAATGGCAGAATTAGGCTACCCGTGCACATAGTGACTTTACTATGGTTCTAAGTTCCCACAATCATAAACAAAAGGGATGCTGACTCAAGATTTGCACATTAAAAAGAATGAGTACAAGGGTTAACCCACACTTAGAATTTAGAGCATCGTGCAAGTAAACATTTAACACCACTACAACTTACCCTATCCACAAAAGCGTGCAACTAGCACACAAGGCATCCATGCGCTCTATTTCAAAGTACAACGAAAGAGCATGACCTTCAACACAACAGACATAGACTCACTGTCAAGTACCACATATGATATATGAGAGGAGGGCCTAGGGCCTCCATTTGTACAAGTGAAAAGCATGTGATACTATAATATAGCTCTTGCTAGATGATCACTACATCTAGAACGACATTCAAAGTACAGTTCATACGAAAAGGACGTGGTTACTCAGACTTCACTAATTAAACCAAATTATAATTATGACAATTTAGCAAACATAAGATGTGCGCATCTTTTAAATGCATGCTTTTCACAAAATAAATAAAGGTCTGCCCTACCAGGAGTCTTTCAAGAAGCAAAATTGGAAAACCATACATCTTAGTATAGAAACATCAACAATTCTTCCAAAAACATTAATGAAATTTCAATTGTCCGCAAAACCTAAAGTGAATATTTTCTCAACATAGAATCACAAGGGACATGAAATTTGGAGTGAGAATTTACATCAGGGGGTGGGCAACAGAGCATAACGATGGGGAAACAATATCCCTAGGTTCGAACCCTAGGTCGCCCGACTCTAATGGTCACGACAGAACACCATAGAAGAAACAAAAAAAATAAAAATAGAAGAGAAGAAGAAGAAGAATAAGAAGAAGAAGAAGAAGAAGAAGATGAAGAAGAAGAAGAAGAAGAAGAAGAAAGAAATAACGCACAGAGAGAGAGAGGGAGATGATACCTATTTGCCAGCGGAGGGAGATGGTGGATGGAGATGAGGCATGAAGGGGGTGTGGGGAAAGTGGAAGGTGATCGGAGAGAGAGAGAGAGAGTATGTGGGTTTTTTTGGTATGAGGTGTATTATTTAATATACAACAACACTTGTATGCATCTAGCCAACAAGTTAGAATAATTTATCCCTATCTTAATTGGTTCACGGTCAGGAACCAAATCATTTTCATCTAGAAATATGGATATGCTATATGATTTAAATGTTCCACCATAATGCACAAAGATGGGTTCCCAAAGAAAGTTGAGAATATGTGTCGATGATCCCAATATTAGGGGGTGAAAATGGGCAGCTGAAAAAGTAATACATAGAATGAATTATTATGAGTGCATCTAGATCCTCGTATAAGAAAATGTGAACTTGAAGTTCAAGTGATAATTCATTTGCAAAATATTGCCAGGCGCATTTGCTGACCCAAAGTTAAACGTCATATTTCAGCTGCAAAATGCTCCAAATAGAATAAAGTTCATGATGGGCAGAATCTATGGCACGCATGAAGCATAATAGACTAATCGGTTCCAAAGATAAAACTCCTTGAAGAAACAGAAGAGAAAATGTTCTAGATGGTCATAATGAGGAGGCAAGTGTTCTAGAAGAGCACCACGACATAACACTCTATAAGACTTCATGGTATAATCTGATAGTGAGATCTCAATAAGTTATATCTTTATTGAGTGATGATGGAACCGATGTAAAATGATCATTGGCGATATTGTTGATATAATGTAGTGCTCAATATTATTAATATTGACGAGGATCTTGAGCTCAAATCTGTCATGGAATTTGGACGGAGAAATTATCATCCAAATGAAAAATACGCAATAAAAATTGACTTCACGTGAAAAATGTGAAGTTGGACGGATAGTTCCAACACCTGAAAGTGAAATGAAAAATCAAGTAGATAGACATAAAGACGAATTGTGGCACAAGATTTTTCATAAATATCCTGACATTAGTTATATGGAGATATGTTCTCCTTTGGTGGATGAAATCGTTTTCAGGTTTTAATTTTGCAATACATGAAAAAATTGATATGCGTATAATGAAAATATTTGAAGGATTCACATTGTTGTGAAGCATAGTAAGGTTTCCAAGAAACTTATTAAATAAAACTTAATCAAATCTTTATGTGGATTAGACCAATCATGACATACATGATTTGTTTTTGTGTCTAGTGTAATTGGTACACTAATGTATCTTGCTAGAACCATAAGTATAACAATATTCTAGCGAGATATAGTTTTACTCCTATGTGGATATATTGAAATATGATTAGTGTTATATTGCAAAAGGAATCCTTAATATATTTTTGCTTATTCTAACAAATACTGTCAATATTTTATTTATTATATAAATGCAGGCATTTTCTTGAAGTTCGTTCTTCAAACAATTTATTTGCATATTGGGGTTTCCATATTATTATTCTACAAGGCAGTTAATTGTTGATAATTATTCAAGCCATGCCAAGATAAGCAAATGATAAAGCAAGTGACTCAACACACAACAGACGTGTGACTTTTCTTTGAAGAGAAGATTCCAATAATATTATAGACGATGTTGTTTGCATAGCTCAATTGAAAGAAGGATATATCGAAGGAGACATAATAAAGAAAACTTTACCACAGTTCTTTTTCAAACGCATGATCCACAACAGAATGGTGAAATTGATATTCAACAAATTTGTTCACGTGATAATTTCGCTGATCTGTTCACTAAGGCATTGCCAACCTCGGTGTTTGAGAAGATGATATACAAGATTGAAATGCATTGTCTTCAAGAAAAAGTGATGTTTTCATCAGGGGGAGGCAAATATGAATTGTATTTTTTTATCCTTAGCACAGGTTTTGTCCCAATGGGTTTTTCTGGCAAGCTTTTTAATGAGGCAACAGACAATGCATATTACATGATATGTGTACTCTTTTTCCTTCATTAGGATTTTTTCCCACAGGGTTTCTTTCCTAATAAGGTTTTAACGAGGCTAATGAGCTTTGGACATCCAAGGGGGAGTGTTATGAAATACTTCATTTAGGTGGATGTCCATAACTCCTAAGGGAGTAACACCCACTACTATTCTCCATTAACCTCCCACTATTTCTTACCATTATGATTGTAACTCAAATACTTCCATGATCTTTCCCCCATGATCTCAATAGTTAATAACATGTTCATGACATCCTTTTGTATTACCTAAATATCATCCTATAAATAGAGGGGTTGAGCATCACATTGTACACACTTAAATACATGGAAAAATTAAGAATCTCTTCTCTCTTTATTTCTACATCTATTTTCTATTTTTGTCACGACCCAAATTCCCAACCTTAGGGATCGTGATGGCGCCTAACACCACACTTGCTAGGCAAGCCAATGTTAGAGTTTATTTAATTGATTTCCATTAAAGTCTACTTAACCATAACAAATAAACTAAACTTTATTACTTCCATTGCATAAATCCACGAAATAAATAATAAATGAATAATTAAGCCGATCCTCTAACTAAATAAGCAACTATAAGACTACTCCAGGGTCTGGTGTCACAATTTAAGAACTTCTAAGATTACTAAAAATAATGGGCTGAAAGAATAATATAGTTGTTTTGAGAAAAATAAAACAGTCTCTATGAACTAGGAGAAGACTCCAGGGATCTGCGAACGCCGGCAGACGTAACTCGTGTCTTCGAATGATGGATTGTCACGACCCGAATTACCCTCCGAACGGTCTCGTGATGGCACCTAGTCCCTACGACTAGGTAAGCCTAAAACTTGCGGAAAATAAGGCAAAACAATAATAGAAACAGTAAAGAAGAAGCAATACTATAAAATTTTTAGCCGCTCGGCATTTACATCTTTTACTTTCCCAAAACCCGGAACATCACAAAGTCACAAACTCTGAACTACTGTAGCTCTATACAAAGAAATAAGGAAAATGTATCTATATATCTCCTATATCTGTAGAAGAGTAGGAAGGGGACTCGTGAGATCCTATGGACGCGGTAGAATTACCTCACGGTCTCCTATGCAGCTGCTAAGATGCGCCTAGCCATTGTACTTTGTGCTGGTACCTGGATTTGCACATGGGAAAAGATGCACAGGAAAGGGCGTGAGTAATCCACATTCGGTACTCCGTAAGTGCCAAGCCTAACCCCAGTCAAGTAGTGCCGAGGTCAGGTTAAGGCTCTACTGAGTTTTAAAACAAGTCAATATAAATTTAAAATGCTGAATATGGATAAGCAATGATAAACAAGATTTATGGAAACTGGAAGAAATTATGACAGAAAGAGAGCCCTCGGCTCAGCACAACATATATCTCAACAGTAAATTTGCAATGCAGTACAAGGGGAAAGCTCCCGGATCTCAGTCCGTAGTCCCAATTTAAATATGCTATGCAGTACAGGGGAAAATCTCCCGGATCTCCGTCTGTAGTCTCAATTTAAATATGCGTCTCAGTACAGGGGGAAAGCTTCCGGATCTCGGTCCGTAGTTCCAATTTAAATATGCAATGCAGTACAGGGGGAAATCTCCCGGATCTCGGCCCGTAGTCCCAATTTAAATATGCAACACAGAAGTATGTCAGATACAACTTAATTAAACAGTTCAGGAAAAACAACAGGCATGAATAGAATAAAACTACATAAACATGGTGCAACTAGTAGCAATTAAGAGGAAATCAAGAAGGGACAGGTAGGCATGCTTATTCTTAAGCTAACTACTCAATTAAGACATGAAACAGTAATATAAGAATGAGAATGAGTGATTGCATGGAAGAAAAAATGGAATTTTAGCAAAAATGACCCGTGTACGCACTCGTCACCTCACGTACATGGCGTCCACGTAACAAAATCAGTATAAAAATGTCTAAGGGGAAGTCCCCAACACAGAGTTAGGCAAGCCACTTACCTTGACTGCGCTAATCAACTCAATACCACGCTCTTGCAAGGAGTATCCGACTCCGGGTGACCCAAATCTATTCAAATCGATTGCATAATGTAAATATGGCCCAAATCTATTCAAACCGATTGCATAATGTAAATATCACTTCAAGGGAACAAAATAGCTAATTATTTCTAAGCTAATACGCGAAATTAGGAAATTTGCCCAAAAAGTATCCCGGCCCACGTCTCAGAATCAGAGAAAATTTATATTTCTCGAACACCATTTGCTCATGAACTCAGTCGAACAAGAATCAACAAAATCCGACGTCTAAATCTCCCTAAATCCTCAGATTTCTACTTGGGGAAGTTTCGTCCCAGTTTCATGGGTTTTCATCCAATTTCATTGATTAAATTGGGGAAATTGATAGAGATTATTGATATACAAATGGATTACAGTTAGAAACGTTACATATGATTCTCCTCTTCAAATTCCACTGAAAATCGCCAAATCCCGAGCTCACAATCGATTTTGGAGTTATGAATTTCAAACCTCGAATTTTGGTATAACCATCCCAGGTATTTCGCACCTGCGACACTGGGATCACAAATGCGGAAACACAATCGCAGGTGCGGAAACACAATCGCAGGTGCGGAAACTCATTAAAACACCTGGGGTCGCACCTGCGGTAGCTGGGTCGCAGGTGCGGCGCCGTACCTGTGGATACTCTTCCGCGTCTGCGATTCGGGCCAGTCTAAGCTACATACGCACCTACGTGCACCCCCTTCGCACCTGCATGTCCGCACCTGCGGAAAAACCATCGCAGGTGCGAGACACCAGACCAGAAATGGTTCAGCTGCTCTTAAGGTTCCAAATTCACCCGTTGGGCATCCGAAACAACCCCGAGGCCCCAGAGACCTCAACCAAATCTACCAAGTGACCCTAATACCTTGTAAAAACTTGGTCGAGTCTTAAAAACACATCTCATAACATCAAAATAATCAATTATGCATAGATTCAAGCTAAGAAATTATGAAATTTCTAGAATTCACATCCGATGCCGAAACACATCAAAACTCATCCGAATGAACTTAAATTTTGCACACTAGTCACAATTGGTATTACGGACCTACTGTCGCTTTCGAAATTCCATTCCGAGTCCGATATCAAAATTTCACCTATCGGCCGAAATCGCCGAATTCCTAACTTTCACCAATTCAAGCCTAAATCTACAACCGACCTCGAAAACACATTCCGGACACGCTCCTAAGCCCGAAATCACCCAACAGAGCTAACAGAGTCGACAAAATTCCATTTCGGATCCGTCTTCACACAGCTCTAGCTACGGCCAGATTTCTAAACCTAAATTCTACATTTATGGACTATGTGTCCAAAATCACCCTGAATTTCATCACTCAACACTCCGACAAGTTCCAATAACATAAATAGACACGGGAGAAGCGGTTATTAGGGGATCGGGGTGCTAACTCTCAAAACGACCGACCGGGTCGTTACATCCTCCCCTTCTTAAGAAAATCGTTCGTCCTCAAACGAGTATAGAAACATACCTGAAGCTGTGAAAAGATGAGGGTACTGAATCCGCATATCCCGCTCGGTCTCCCAAGTCGCCTTCTCGACTGGTTGACCCCTCCACTGAACCTTAACTGAGGCTCCTCAACATATGATAGATCCTTGTCCAACTGGATTGAGCTGAAATCCAAAACATGAGTCGGGTCACCGTGATACTTCTGGAGCATAGAAACGTAGAACACCGGATGAACCCCTTCTAGGCTGGGAGGCAGGGCTAGCTCATAACCAACCTCCCCAACACGTCGCAACATCTCAAAAGGGCCAATAAATCTTGGACTCAGCTTTCCTTTCTTCCCGAACCTCATGACGCCCTTCATAGGCGATACCCGAAGCAAAACCCGATCACCAGCCATAAATGCCAAGTCACGAACCTTCCGGTCCACATAGCTCTTCTGCCTGGACTGAGCTGTGCGAAGTCTATCCTGAATCACCTTCACCTTGTCCAGGGCATCCTGAACCAAGTCTGTACCCAAAAATCGGGCCTCGCCCGACTCAAACTGTCCCACGGGAGACCTGCACCGCCTACCATACAAAGCCTCATACGATGCCATATGAATGCTGGACTAGTAGATGTTGTTATAAGCAAACTCCACAAGAGGCAAGTATCGATCCCATGAACCTCCAAAATCTATCACACAGGCACGAAGCATATCCTCGAGAATCTGAATCGTGCACTCGGACTGCCTGTCTGTCTGAGGGTGAAAAGCTGTACTCAACTCTACCCTGGTGCCTAACTCCTGCTGGACGGCTCTCCAGAACCGTGAAATGGACTATGTACCTCTCTCTAAAATGATAGATACTGGGATACCGTGGAGGCGAACAGTCTCTCTGATACAAATCTCAGCCAACCTCTCAGATGAATATGTAGTCAGCACTAGAATGAAATGGGCTGATTTGGTCAGCCGATCCACAATCACCCAAATAACATCATGCTTCCTCAAAGTCCGAGGAAGTCCAACCACAAAGTCCATGGTGATCCGCTCCCACTTCCACTCTGGAAGCTCAATCTGCTGAAGTAACCCTCCTGGTCTCTGATGCTCACATTTGACATGCTGACAGTTGAGACACTTGGCTACAAACTCCACTATATCCTTCTTCATCCTTCGCCACCAATAGTGCTGTCTCAGCTCCTGGTACATCTTCGCGGTACCCGGATGGATGGAATACCGCGAACTATGGGCCTCCTTAAGAATCAACTCCCGAAGCCCATCTACGTTGGGTACACAAATACGTCCCATCATCCTTATCACCCCGTTATAACCTATGGTCACATCCCGCCGGACTCTATCCTGAAGAACTAAAAGGTGGGGATCATCATACTGGCGCTCTCTGATACGGTCATAAAGGGAAGATCGAGCAACCACACAAGCTAATACCCGGCAAGGCTCAGAAAGATTCAATCTCATGAACTGACTGGATAAGGACTGAACATCTAAGGCTAGAGGTCTCTCAGCTGCATGAAGGTATGCCAAACTCCCCAAACTCTCCGCCCGGCGACTCAAGGAGTCGGCCACCATATTGGCCTTCCCCGGGTGGTATAATATAGTGATGTCATAGTCCTTTAGCAACTCCAACCACCTATGCTGGCGCCAATTTAGATCCTTATACCTGAATATGTGCTGCAAACTCTGATGATCCGTGAATATCTCACAGGGAACACCATATAAGTAATGACGCCATATCTTCAGGGCGTGAACAATCGCTGCCAACTCGAGATCATGAACATGGTAGTTTTTCTCATGCACTTTCAATTGCCTGGACGCGTAGGCAATCACTCTACCGTCCTGCATCAACACCGCTCCCAGGCCAATCCTCGAAGCATCACAATAGATTGTATAGGACCCTGAACCTGTGGGTAATACTAACACTGGGCTGTAGTCAGGGATGTCTTGAGCTTCTGAAAGCTCTCCTCACACTCTTCAGTCCATATAAAAGGTGCACCCTTCTGGGTCAGTCTGGTCATGGGCACTGAAATGGATGAAAATCCCTCCACAAAACGGCGATAATACCCAGCCAAATCGAGGAAACTGCGGATCTCAGCAGCTGAGGACGATCTGGGCCAACTCTGTACCGCCTCCACCTTCTTCGGATCTACCTTTATCCCATCCGAAGACACCACATGGCCTAGGAATGCCACAGAATCAAGCCAAAATTCACACTTAGAAAACTTGGCATACAACTTCTTCTCCCTCAATGTATGAAGCACGATTTTCAAGTGCTGCTCATGGTCCTCCTGGGACCGAGAATATACCAGAATGTCATCAATGAACACAGTGAAGAAAGTCTCAAGATAAGGCCGAAATATGATGTGCATCAGGTGCATGAAGGCTGCTGGAGCATTGGTCAGCCCAAATGACATAACAAGGAACTCATAGTGGCCATATCTGGTCCTGAAAGAAGTCTTCGGGATATCCGACTCCCGAATCTTCAACTGATGATAAACCGAGCGTAGATCAATCTTGGAGAAAACCCTAGCACCCTGTAACTGGTCAAATAGATCATCAATGCGAGGCAATGGGTACCTGTTCTTCACTGTCACCTTATTCAGCTGTCGGTAGTCAATATACATATGCATCGAGCCATCCTTTTTCTTCACAAATAACACTGGAGCACCCCAAGGTCACTGGGCCTGATGAATCCCTTTTTAAGCAACTCATGTAACTGCTCCTTCAACTCCTTCAACTCAGGAGGAGCCATGCGATAGGGAGGAATGGAAATGGGCTGAGTGCCCGACAACAAGTCAATGCCGAAATCAATGTCTCTATCGGGTGGCATACCCGGAAGATCAACTGGAAATATATTAGGATAGTCCCTGACAAGGACAACTGGAACTAACTCAACTGTAGGGGTCTCAACACTAACATCTCTCACATAAGCCAAATATGCATCACACCCTTTTTCAATCATCCGCTGAGCCTTAAGAAAAGAAATGACTCGGTGGGGAGTATACTCTAAGGAACCTCTCCACTCTAACCTCGGTAACCCTGCCATAGCCAGCATCACGGTCTTGGCATGACAATCAAGAATAACATAGTAGGGAGACAACCAGTCCATACCCAATATAACATCGAAATCTACCATGCTGAGTAGTAGTAAATCAACTCTGGTCTCAAAACCACTAATAGCAATCAAACATGATCGATATACGCGGTCCACAATAAGAGAATCTCCCATCGGAGTAGAAACATAAATGGGGGAGCTCAAAGAATCCCGAGCTATCCCCAGTTATGAAGCAAAATAAGAAAACACATACGGATATGTAGATCCTGGGTTAAATAATACCGATGCATCCCTATGACAAACGGGAACAATACCTGTGATGACTGAATCTGAAGGAATAGCCTCAGATCAGGCCGGAATACATAGTACCTGTCCTGGCCTCCCTCTATAGGGAGACCTCAACCTCCCCGACCTCCACCCCGAGCTTCCTGAGGTGGTGGGGTAGCAGCTGGGGCTGGAAGAATAGCTGGGGGACCTAGTGGAAGACATGGGGCCTGATGAGTCTGAGGTGGTGCACCCCTCCTCGCTCTGGGGAAATTTTCTGATCATATGATAAGGGTCACCACACTCAAAGCAACCCCTCGGAGGACGTGGCGGCCACTGCTGACTCTAAACTAGGCTGCTGGACTGGCCAGTGATAACACCTCGAGCAAGAGGCACCTGAGATACTGGTGGTGCATAATAAGGCTCCTGAGGTCTAGGAGGTGCTGGAATACCACTGGCTGCTGGGAGAGCTGAATGAACGGGGAGACTCACGAAACCCCTACCATAGCGTGCTGCTGGTGCACGGGCTCATCCGAATGTGCGGAGGATGCGATGACACCCCTCGAGAAAACCCAGGGCGTCATCCGAAGCTATTCCACTGAACTCAGGTGGGTGGTACTTCTTGTACCTCTCAAGTCGGAGCTGCTCTGCCTCAGGAATAACTATCCTAGTCTCATGCTGAGCTGGAGCTGCTGGGGGCATAGGAATATACTCTGGAACCTGCCCAATATGAACCCTCTGCTCAGGAGTACGGGCTGTGGGAGTCTGTGTCCCTCCCCCGGCCTGGGATATAGCTGGAGCTATCGGGAGTAGACCCGCCTGAGACAGAGTACTAAAGTAAATCAAGAACTGAGCCAACATCTCTTGGAGGTCTGGAGTAACAGTAGGGACCTCCTGTGCCCCTCCAACTGTAGCTACTGGGGGCTCGTCTACCTATGCTCTAGCCGGGATCGGGCTGCACCGCGTGCTCGTCCTCTGCCCCGGCCCCTACCTCTGGTGGCTCTGACTGGGGGCTCGGGTGCCTGGTCATCAGTACGTCCGGTACGGGTATGAACCATCTGCAAGCAAGAATAGAATAGAGTTTAAGAATTTGGTGACAGTAACTAGCACGATAAGGAATTCAAAGAATTTGACTGTTCTTAACAGTTACATAGCCTCTCGAAGATAGATACGGACGTCTCCGCACCGATCCGCGAGACTCTAATAAACCGGCTTGTGACTTGTGACTCCTATGAACCTAGACGCTCTGATACCAACTTGTCACGACCCGAATTACCCTCCGAACGGTCTCCTGACGGAACCTAGTCTCTACGACTAGATAAGCCTAAAACTTGCGGAAAATAAGGCAAAAAAATAATAGAAACAGTAAAGAAGAAGCAATACTATAAAATTTTTAGCCGCTCGACATTTACAGCTTTTACTTTCCCAAAACCAGGAACATCACAAAGTCACAAGCTCTGAACTACTGTATCTCTATACAAAGAAATAAGGAAAATGTATCTATATATATCCTATATCTATACTAGAGTAGGAAGGGGACTCGTGAGATCCTGCGGACGCGGCAGAATTACCTCGCGGTCTCCTATGCAGCTGCTAAGATGCGCCTAGCCACTGTACTGTGTGATGGTACCTGGATCTGCACATGGGGAAAACATGCGCAGGAAAAGGCGTGAGTACTCCACATTCGGTACTCCGTAAGTGCCAAGCCTAACCCCAGTCAAGTAGTGACGAGGTCAGGTTGAGGCTCTACTGAGTTTTAAAACAAGTCAATATAAATTTAAAACAGTGAATATAGATAAGCAATGACAAACAGGATTTATGGAAACTGGAAGAAATTATGACAGAAAGAGAGCCCTCGGCTCATCACAACATATATCTTAACAGTAAATTTGCAATGCATTACAAGGGGAAAGCTCTCGGATATCAGTCCGTAGTCCCAATTTAAATATTCTATGCAGTACAGGGGGAAAGCTCCGGGATCTCCGTCCGTAGTCCCAATTTAAATATGCGTCTCAGTGCAGGGGGAAAGCTCCCGGATCTCGGTCCATAGTCCCAATTTAAATATGCAATGCAGTACAGGGGGAAAGCTCCCATATCTCGGTCCATAGTCCCAATTTAAATATGCAATGCAGTACAGGGGGAAAGCTCCCATATCTCGGTCCATAGTCCCAATTTAAATATGCAACACAGAATTATGTCGGATACAACTTAATTAAACAGTTCAGGAAAAGCAACATGCATGAATAGAATAAAACCACCTAAACATTGTGCAACTAGTAGAAATTAAGAGAAAATCAAGAAGGGACAGGTAGACATGCTTATTCTTAAGCTACCTACTCAATTAAGACAGGAAACAGTAATATAGGAATGAGAATGTGTGATTGCATGGAAGGAAAAATGGAATTTTAGCAACAATGACCCATGTATGCACTCGTCACCTCACGTACACGGCGTCCACGTAACAATATCAGTATAAAAATGACTAAGGGAAAGTCCCCAACACAGAGTTAGGAAAGCCACTTACCTTGACTGCGCTAATCAACTCAATACCACGCTCTTGCAACGAGTATCCGACTCCGGGTGGCCCAAATCTATTCAAATCGATTGCATAATGTAAATATCACTTCAAGGGAACAAAATAGCTAATTATTTCTAAGCTAATATGCGAAATTAGGAAATTCACCCAAAAAGTCTCCCGGGCCCACGTTTCAGAATCGGATAAAATTTATATTTCTCGAACACCCATTTGCTCATGAACTCACTCGAACAAGAATCAACAAAATCCGACGTCTAAATCTCCCTAAATCCTCAGATTTCTACTTGGGGAAGTTTCATCCCAGTTTCATGGTTTTTCATCCAATTTCATTGATTAGATTGGGGAAATTGATAGAGATTATTGATATACAAATGGATTAAGGTTAGAAAACGTTACCTATGATTCTCCTCTTCAAATTCCACTGAAAATCATCAAATCCCGAGCTCACAATCGATTTTGGAGTTATGAATTTCAAACCCTTGGATTTTGGTATAACCAGCCATGGTATTTCGCACCTGCGACACTGGGATCGCACCTGCGGAAACACAATCGCAAGTGCGGAAACTCATTAAAAAACTTGGGGTCGCACCTGCGGTGGCTGGGTCGCAGATGCGGCTCCACACCTGCGGATACTCTTCCGCGCCTGCGAGTCGGGCCAGCCTAAGCTACGTCCGCACCTGCGTGCACCCCATTCGCACCTGCGGAAAAACCATCGCAGGTGCGAGACACCAAAACCAGAACCAGAAATGGTTCAGCTGCTCTTAAGGTTCCAAATTCACCCGTTGGGCATCCGAAACAACCCCCGAGGCCCCCGGAACCTCAACCAAACCTACCAACTGACCCTAATACCTTGTTCACACTTGTTCGAGTCTTAAAAACACATCTCATAACATCAAAATCATCAATTATGCATAGATTCAAGCCTAAGAAATTATGAAATTTCTAGAATTCACATCCGATGCCGAAACACATCAAAACTCATCCGAATGACCTCAAATTTTGCACACGGGTCACAATTGGCATTACGAACCTGCTGTCGCTTTCGGAATTCCATTCCGAGTCCGATATCAAAATTTCACCTATCGGCCGAAATCGCCAAAATTCTAACTTTCGCCAATTCAAGCCTAAATCTACAACCGACCTCGAAAACACATTCCGAACACGCTCCTAACCCCGAAATCACCCAACGGAATTCCATTCTGGATCCGTCTTCACATAGATCTAGCTACGGCTTGATTTCTAAAGCTAAATTCCACATTTATGGACTATGTGTCCAAAATCAACCTGGATTTCATCACTCAACACTCCGACAAGTTCCAATAACATAAATAGACATGGGAGAAGCGGTTATTAGGGGATCGGGGTGTTAACTCTCAAAATGAACGACCGGGTCATTACATGGATGTCCGCTACTAATAATCTCTAACGTTGGACGGTACCTAGATCTGCACAAAAGCGTGCAGAGTGTAGTATCAGTACAACCGACCCCATGTACTGAGTAAGTGCCGAGCCTAATCTCGACGAAGTAGTGACAAGGCTAAAGCGGGCAACTACAAATTAACCTGTAACAGAATATATATATATATATATATATATATATATATATATATATATATATATATATATATATATATATATATATATATATATATATATATATATATATATATAAAGCAAGAAGAACAATTCTACACAAACAAGAAAGACAAACTGCAACAATAAATAAAATAACTCAGTCGCCTATTCCAAGCCTCATCGGTAACCAAGATCCCAGACGAATTTCCAAATTTCCAAACTTCACTTTAAAATAAGCGTATGTGCATAATATGAGAAACAATAGAGTAGAACAGTAAATTTTCCAAATCTTTGTGTTTAAAATCAGTAAACATAAATGTCCTCCCTTATCACTTTCTTGTTGCGACGTGCAACCCGATCCCACCTGTCCACCCTTATCACTATGTTTTATCTCACCTGTCCACCCTTATCACTATCTTTTATCTCAACCGTTGCAAACAGAAAACTGTACTTCTCATAAACTTCATCAATATTATCTCAAAATGGAACAAACAGGAATATATCTCGTAAGACAATGTCAACCTACTCAATCTTTATGTACCACTATGAAACCAAGGAAACAACTAATACTTTTTCAAAAATAATTGCAACAAGACTTAACAACATTAACAAGCCAAGTAATCATAGAAACAACAATGAACATGAAACAATCAAGACATGAATCAATTAAATTGGAAACGGGGAAAGGGATCATGTAAGCAGACAATTTGGTGGTGCATATATACTCGTCACCTCACCTATACACCACACACATGAAATTTCATATAACAATTAAGTCGGGGATTCATATTCCCTCAAGTCAAGGTTAAACCAAGCACTTACCTCAAATTCGCAGGCCACTCACTGCTCAATTATAGCTTTTCCTTTTGAATTCACCTCCAATACACTCGAATATAACCATAATTAACTTAATATCATTAATTAATGCTAAAGGAACTAACTTTACTAAAAATTATAATTTTCCCTAAGTTTTCTCAAAAAAAGTTAAAATCCGACCCCGGGCCCGCTTGGTCCAAACTCGGGGTTCGGACCAAATTACGTTTACCCATTCACCCTCGATCCCATATACAATTAGTTTCAAAATTTGACCTCAATTCGAGGTAAATATTCGATTTTTACAAAATTCCCTAATTCTACCCAAACTCTCAATTTTTACCATGAAAACTCTTGATTTTTTATTTAAATGTGATAAAAAGTATTGGGTAATTGAAACAGTAAAGTTTAGAATTGATTACCAACAACTTGGGGATGAACTTTGGTGAAGAAAATCGTCCTTAGGACTGTGTAGTTCGAAAATTATGAAGAAAAAGGGTTATGTCCGTGTTTAAAACAGGTTTTATATTGTTGGGCAGGTCCTCATCGCGTTCGCGTGGGCCTGCCCTTATTCGCATAGGGTCAGGCCTTATTGGCCTTCGCGTTCGCGGTGNGGGGGGGGGGGGGGGGGTTGTTCGTGTAGCTTTAGGAGTTGGGCCTCCGCCTTCGCGGCCCCTGGCTTGCGTTCGCGTAGAGGAAATTCAGGTTCCTCCCCCAGATCCAATTATTTCTATGCGTTCGCGAGGCCCAACCACATTCGCATAGAACAAAAAAAATGGCCCCAGTGATATACACTATGCGTTCGCGATGGAGGTGATGTGAACGCGAAGAACAAAGGTGTTGTGCACGAGCAACAACAAAAACAACAATTTTTCATAAGTGTAAAACACTCTGTGGCCTATCCGAAACTCACCCGAGCCCTTGGGGCTCTAAACCAAACATGCACGCAAGTCTAAAAACATCATACGGACTTGCTCGTGTGATCAAATCATGAAAATAACATGTAAAACTATGAATTAAACCTCAAAACTCATCATTTTTCTCAAGAACACTTAAAGTTCATTATTTATCAACCGGATGTCCAAATCACGTCAAATAAACTCCGATTTTCACCAAATTTCACAATTAGTATTTAAATACTATAACAAATCTGTACCGGGATTCGAAACCAAAATACAGGTCCGATACCCATGGTTTCAAACATTAATTCTTTTCTTTACTTCATTAATAATTCATCAAAACAATTTCTTTCAAAAATTAATTTCTAAGGCTTGGGACCTCGGAATTCATTTCCGGGCATACACCCAAGTCCCATATTTTACTGCGGACCTCCCAGGATCGTCAGAACACAGATCCGAGTCCATTTGCTTAAAATATTGACCAAAGTCAACCATAATCAAATTTTAACTCTAGAAATTTTTATTTCTCATATTTTCACATAAAAGCTTTCCGATTTCATGCCCGAACTGCGCACGCAAATTGAGATATTTAAAATTAGTATTTTTATGACTAATAAGACTAGAATTAGGTCTAATTTCATAAAATGACCCCTTGGGTCATCACAATTTTATTATTTTATATTATTACTTTGAGTTATGTTTCTTAACGATTTGTAGTTTTTTTCACTGATAGTTGATGGATACAAATTATTCATGTAATTTCATATGTAAGAAATAAGTTTTTAGAATAACATATGAATAATAATATCCCGTCCTTGCATATTTTCTAACAAATATTGTAGGGAAAAAGAAATTATTAAAAAGAAGGAAAGAAGTTAAAAGACAAGAGAATGAAGCAAAGCCACAGTTGCACACATCATCTTCATATTCGCAAATGTGAAATATACATATGGGCTTATGGAAAGAGACAATTAGAGATGAAAAGGAGCAGAGTTGTATATGTGGAATCTATATTCGCATACATGGAACCTACATTTGCTAGTCTAAGCCATGGAGTCATGAATGGAAGCAAAAGAGTCATATATGCATGTGTGGAATCTATATTTGCAAAGGTCACATTCACATACATGGAACCTACATTTGTAAAACTAACTCATGAAGTCAAGAGTGAAACACAAGTGCCATAGTTGCATATATGGAATCTACATACACAAAGGTCACTTTGCATATATGGATTTCACATTCGCAAAAGTGGAACATGACCAAA
The DNA here is from genome assembly GCA_005239505.1 of Nicotiana paniculata. NCBI lineage: Eukaryota > Viridiplantae > Streptophyta > Magnoliopsida > Solanales > Solanaceae > Nicotiana > Nicotiana paniculata. Next base: position 2,992 of record ML335630.1, on the reverse strand, counting down.
GCTACTCATCTTTTCCTATAAATAGCAAGATCTCTTTGTATAAGAATATCAAATCTTTGCAAGACAAGAATTAGTCTTGGTCTTCTTTTCTTGTAGTAAAAATATTTCTAGTTTTCTAAATAGATTTTTAGCTTTTCTTACTCCATAATGGAGTAATTTATTTTTGTTGGGATAGTTGATGAACCTTGATATATTTTATAATACTATCTTACTTCTTATATATTCTTGGTTTGAAACTTTTTATTTACATTTCATACTGTGCTGAAATGATGATTTTTAATTACTCTATCATCACATCTATATATTTTATCTCCAAGTGATTCATCTATTAATTTTGTAATTCTCTCGGAGAAAAATTAATATATAATAACTGATGAATAAAATAGTAGTGTGAAAGTAATTTTTCAGTAAACTATTATTTCAAGTCAGTAATCTTGCTTGCCTCAGTTTTAATTCTCACGGAGGAATTGTTGTAGGCAAGATTATTGATCCTTCGTAAAAATATTCTCACGAAGTTTTTACTTTATTTTAGCACAACTCAAGCTAGAAAAATATTTCGGTTTAAATGTCACTAGTCGTAAATTGATTAATTAACAGAATTCTCACAGAGCGTTATTAATTGGTTTTTCTTAGTGAGCAAAATATAATTGTATTAGAAATAAGAAATTATTCTTTTGAAAAATAAATGTGGAAATTGAGATTTTATTATAGTAATGTTATTAAGTGAATTAATTGATTCCCAACTCTTTTTTTAATTATAAATCTTCCAAAAGTTATTTGTTTTGTTTAAGTAATTAACAAGTTCTAAATCTCACTCATTTTTCATCAAATTGATTCTCTCAAATAGTAGTTAAAACATTACAAATTTGTAGCATAGATTATCCAGTCTCTGTGGGACAATGTCATGACCCAAAATCTATTAAGGCCGTGAGGGCGCTGGACACCACCGTCAGGCAAGCCAATCATTACTTAGTTGAAATAGATTCCTGTTTTAAAATTTTTGAAATCAATATCTTTAAGTTGTTACGTAATAACAAACAAAATCCGTAAGTAAATACAACGGTTTTAATATTCTATTTTTTTTATAAAATACATCCATACACATCCCAGAACCCGGTGTCACAAGTACATGAGTAATTTCTAAGAATTTTACAATTTCTACAAAGCTTGTCCGAAATACAAGTGGACAAGGAAATTAAAATAATATAATACAATACGAGGGAGGCTCCGTCAGCTGCGGATCGCCTCCGGATGATGAAGCACGCCTAAGTCTCCAAACCAGCCACATCGCTATGAAGGTACCAGTGCAATAAAAATGCGCAGTAAATGCAGCATGAGTACGAAAACAACGTGTACTCAGTAAGTCGCCCGCCTAACCTCAGAGAGGTAGTGAAGAGAGGATGAATTAGACACTTGCTAGAGGTGAATTTAGTATATTCAAGTGTGACACTAAGCATGATTATCATAGGCAATTTATTAAAATAAAAAATAAATAATATCAACTCCTTCCACAATTAACACTTCAAATCTTCGTCATATTAATAAAAATTAATCAACATGAGTGATTTAATCAAATAACAAATAATCAACGGGAAGGAATAACTTCTTCCAAAATTTTAATAACTTTAAATCTCTGTTATTTCAGTTGACAACTTAAAATTCCAGGCCAGTAATCAGGCAAAATCATAGCAAATACACAGTAAATATCATGCGCAAGCAATGCCGAGGGTCGAACGGCGCAGACCAACAATAATAAACTGTGCACTACCGAAGGGTCGAACGACTCGAAACATAGATGTATCTATTTTCCCCGCTCGCGAATCGATCATGCGACGCGGTCAACATAATAACAATAAGGCTAGCCTGCTCGGGAATCTTACCTGCGACTCAGGTGCTCATATGTACGTGTATTCACATAATAAATCCACATTTTTATCAAGAAAACAGTTTCTCAAGAGAATGATAAAATTCTTCTTAAAGGAACACGAAAATAGCATTTAAATATTTGTTTCGAAACTCATTTGCCAAGTTTAATAATATTCAATAATATAACCTTATCAGGCATACAATTATCCACAGAGGAAATCAATTCTCTTTCTAGATGATTAAGAAATGAACTCTAGTCTTCTTAGATATTCAATTATATTTCGATTATATTAGCGGTCTAATATTACTGGCAAGATCACAGGTACAACATGTAAGACACACTAGTGGGTCCTAGACTTGTCACGACCCGAAATCCCACCTTCAGGCCGTGATGGCACCTAACGTTGCACCCGCTAGGCAAGCCAATATGTCAACTGTATTGATTTATTAGCAAGTGAAAATAACAAACACTGACTATATAATTGAAATAAAGTGCGGAAGCATTAATATAATTCTAAATAACAATAGCTAATAACGCAAAAATCCCCTTTAAGTACAACCCAGAAGTGGAGTCACAACCTCACGAACTAGTCTAAGATTTGACAAAAAATAACAGTTTGAAAATAAGATGATGTATCTGTCTGGAAAACACATAAGAGACAGGATGAAAGATAGACAGGGACGCCGAGATCCACGAACGCCATGCGGAACTACCTCGGTGTCGTCTGGGATGGACTGAAGGACACTCCCACTAGCGATGTCCACTGGGTCCGGCTGCGTAATCTATACAACATAAAGAAGTGCAGGTGTAGCATCAGTACAACCGACCCCATGTACTGCGTAAGTGCCGAGCCTAGCCTCGGCGAAGTAGTGACGAGGCTAGGACACGACAACAAATTGTACCTGTGCAGTTTAATAGTATAGCAGAAAAATAAACAAGAATACATTTACGGGGAAGAACATGTTGGGGATAAGAGATAGCAAATACTGAAATGACGAAAACGAAACAACATCCTTAAATATCCGAAAATAATAACGGGGATGGACAACACAAATTAAACAATGAAAAGAAACGGCACGACATGTCCCCTCGTGCATAACAATATAAAATATGACACGGAATGTC
>MDKI01079819.1:0-10197 GCA_005239505.1 Nicotiana paniculata | reverse complement strand
TGACATGGGTCAACAGTTCCTAAGGTCGTATTTGATGTCCCGGACAAATATCATCCGATCCGGCACCGGCTCGATACCTAGGCGTCCGGCCTGGACCATGGCACGCGATAATACATGCACGACTGGCGGAACCCCAGTTTAATTGCCATAAAATGCCAAAAAATGTAACTAGATCATTTCGAAGCATTGGTTATGGTTCCTTGGGTCATATTTGATGTCCTGGACATATATCATGCGATCCGGTACCAGCTCCGTACCAAGGAGTCCAACCTGGACTATGGCAGGCGATAATACAGGCACGACTGGCGAAATTCCAGTTTAATTGCCATAAAATGCCAAAACATTTAAGTTGATCATTTCGAATCGTTGGTTATGGTTCCTTGGAGTCGTATTTGTTGCCCCATAAAAATATCATGCAATCTGGCACCGACTCTGTACCAAGGCGTCTGTTCTGGACCATGGCAAGTGATAATACAGGCACGACTAGCGAAATTCCAGTTTCATTGCCATAAAATGCCAAAAAATTTAACTTGATCATTTTAAAGCGTTGGTTATGGTTCCTTGGGTCGTATTTGATGTCCCGGACAAATATCATGCTATCTGGTATCGGCTCCGTACCAAGGTGTTTGGCCTGGACCATGGCAGGCAAAATAGAGGCACAACTGGCAAAATTCCAGTTTCATTGTCATAAAATGCCAAAAAATGTAACTTGATCATTTCAAAGCGTTCGTTATGGTTCCTTGGGTCGTATTTGATGTCCCAAAAAAATATCATGTTATCCAGTACCGGCTCCGTACCAAGGCGTCTGGCCTGGACCATGACAGGCGATAATACAAGCACGACTGGCGGAATTCCAGTTTCATTGTCATAAAATGCCAAAAATGTAACTTGATCATTTCTAACCGTTGATTATGGTTCCTAAGGTGGTATTTGATGTCCCGGACAAATATCATGCGAGCCGGTACCGGTTTCGTGCCTAGGCGTCCAGCCTGGACCATGGAAGGCGATAATACAGGCACGACTAGCGGAATCCTAGTTTAATTGCCATAAAATGCCAAAAATGTAACTTGATCATTTCAAAGCGTAGGTTACGGTTCCTTGGGTCATATTTTATATCCCGGACAAATATCATGAGATCCAGTACCGGCTCTGTACCAAGGCGTCCGACCTGGACTATGGCAGGCGATAATAAAGGCACAATTGGCGGAATTCCATTTTAATTGCCATAAAATGCCAAACCATTTAACTTGATCATTTCAAAGCGTTGGTTATGGTTCCTTAGGTCGTATTTGATGTCCCAAAAAAATATCATGCAATCCGGTACCAGCTCCGTACCAAGGCGTACGGCCTGGACCATGGCAGGCGATAATATAGGCACGACTAGCGGAATTCCAGTTTCATTGCCATAAAATGCCAAAAAATGTAACTTGATCATTTCGAAGCTTTGGTTATGGTTCCTTGGGTCGTATTTGATGTCCCAGACAAATATCATATGATCTGGTACATGCTCCATACCAAGGCGTCCGGCCTGGACCATGACAGGCGATAATACAGGCACGACTGGCGGAATTCCAGTTTAATATCCATAAAATGCCAAAAATGTAACTTCATCATTTCGAAGTGTTGGTTATGGTTCATTTCTTTGTATTTGATGTCCCGAAAAATATCATGCTATCCGGTACTGGCTCCACACCAAGGCGTTCGACCTGGACCGTGGCAGGCGATAATACAGGCACGACTGGCGGAATTCTAGTTTCATTGTCATAAAATGCTAAAAAATGTAACTTGATAATTTTGAAACATTGGTTATGGTTCCTTGGGTTGTATTTGATGTCCCAGACAAATATCATACTATCCGGTACCAGCTTCGTACCAAGGCATCCGACCTAGACTATGGCAGGCAATAATACAGGCACGACTGGCGGAATTCGAGTTTCATTGTCATAATATGCCAAAAAATGTAACTTGATCATTTCGAAGCATTGGTTATGGTTCCTAAGGTCGTATTTGGTGTTTCAGATAAATATCATGCGATTCGGTACCAGCTCCGTACCTAGGCGTCCGGCCTGGACCATTGCAGGCGATAATACAGGCACGACTGGCGTAATCCTAGTTTAATTGCCAAAAAATGCCAAAAAATGTAACTTGATCATTTCGAAGTGTTGGTTATTGTTGCTAAGGTCGTATTTGATGTCCAAGAAAAATTTCATACAATCCGGTACCGGCTCCTTATCTAGGCGTCCTGCCTGGACCATGGCAGGCGATAATATTGGCACGACTCGCGGAATCCCAGTTTAATTGCCATAAAATGCCAAAAAATGTAACTTGATCATTTAGAAGCGTTGGTTATGGTTCCTTGGGTCTTATTTGATGTCCCAGAAAAATATCATACGATCCGGTACCGGCTCCGTACCAAGGCGTCCGACCTGGACAATGGCAGGCGATAATACAGGCACGACTGGCGGAATTCCAGTTTAATTGCCATAAAAGGCCAAGAAATTTAACTAGATCATTTCGAAGTGTTGGTTATGGTTCCTTGGGTCATATTTGATGTCCCAAAAAATATCATACAACCCGGTACAGGCTCCGTACCAAGGCATCCGACCTGGACAATGGCAGGCGATAATACAGACACGGCTAGCAGAATTCTAGTTTCATTGCCATAAAATGCATAAAAATCTAACTTGATAATTTCTAAGTGTTGGTTATGGTTCCAAAGGTCGTATTTGATGTCCTGAACAAATATCATGTGATCCGGTGTCGGCTCCGTACCTAGGCGTCCGGCCTGGACCATGGAAGGAGATAATACAGGCAAGACTGGCAGAATCCCAGTTTAATTGCCATAAAAAGCCAAAAAATGTAACTTGATCATTTAAAAATGTTGGTTATGGTTCATTGGGACGTATTTGATGTCCCGGACAAATATCATGCTATCTGGTACCGGCTCCGTACCAAGGCGTCCGGCCTTAACCATGCGAGGCGATAAAACAGGCACGACTGGCGGAATTCCAGTTTCATTGTCATAAAATGCAAAAAAATGTAACTTGATCATTTCGAAGTGTTGGTTATGGTTCCTAAGGTCGTATTTGATATCCCAAAAAAATATCATGCGATCCGGTACCATCTCCGCACCAAGGCGTCCGGCCAGGACCATGGCAGGCGATAATACATGGACGACTGGCAGAATTCCAATTTATTTTCCATAAAATGCCAATTAATGTAACTTAATCATTTCGATGCCTTGGTTATGGCTCCTAGGGTCCTATTTGCTGTCCCAGAAAAATATCATGCGATCCGGTACCGGCTCCGTACCAAGGCGTCCGTCCTGGACCATGGCAGGCGATAATACAGGCACGACTAGCTGAATTTCAGTTTCATTACCATAAAATGCCAACATATTTAACTTGATCATTTTGAAGCGTTATAGTTCCTTGGGTCATATTTGATGTTCCAGAAGAATATATGTTATCCAATACCGGCTTCGTACCAAGGTGTACGGCCTGGACCATGGAAGGCGATAATACAGGCACGACTGGCAGAATTCCAATTTCATTGTCATAAAATGCTAAAAAAGTAACTTGATCATTTCGAATCGTTGGTTATGGTTCCTCGGGTCATATTTGATGTCCCGGACAAATATCATGCTATCCGGTACTGGCTCCGTAAAAAGGCGTCCGGCCTGGACCATGACAGGCGATAATATAGGCATGACTGGCGGAATTCCACTTTCATTGTCATAAAATGGCTAAAAATGTAACTTGATCATTTCGAAGAGTTGGTTATGGTTCCTAAGGTCGTATTTGATGTCCCAGAAAAATATCATGCGATCCGATACCGGCCCCGTACCTAGGCGTCCAGCCTATATCATGGAAGGCGATAATACATGCACGACTGGCATAATCCCAGTTTAAATGCCACAAAATGCCAAAAAATGTAACTTGATCATTTCGAAGTGTTGGTTATGGTTCCTTGGGTCGTATTTGATGTACCGGACCAATATCATGTGATCTGGTATCGGCTCCGTACCAAGGCGTCCGGCCTGGATCATGGTAGGCGATAATACAGGAACGACTGGCGGAATTCCAGTTTAATACCCATAAAATGCCAAAAAATGTAACTTAATCATTTCGAAGGGTTGGTTATGGTTCCTTGGGTCGTATTTGATGTCCTGGACAAATATCATGCTATCCGGTACCGGCTCCATACCAAGGCGTCCGGCCTGGACCGTGGCAGGCGATAATACAAGCACGACTGGCGGAATTCCAGTTTCATTGTCATAAAATGCACAAAAAATGCAACTTGATCATTTAGAAGCGTTGGTTATGGTTTCTTGGGTTGTATTTGATGTCCCGGACATATAGCATGCTATCCGGTACCGGCTTCGTACCAAGTCGTCCGGCCTAGACCATGGCAGGCGATAATACATGCATGACTGGTGGAATTCGACTTTCATTGTCATAAAATGCCAAAAAATGTAATTTGATCATTTCTAAGCGTTGGTTATGGTTCCTAAGGTTGTATTTGATGTCTCGAACAAATACCATGCGATATGGTACTGGATCCGTACCTAGGCGTCCGGCCTGGACCATGGAAGGCGATAATACAGGCTAGACAGGCGGAATCCCAGTTTAATTGCCATAAAATGCCAAAAAATGTAACTTGATCATATCAAAGCATTGGTTATGGTTCCTTGGGTCATATTTTATGTCCTGGAAAAATATCATGCTATCTGGTATCGGCTCTGTACCAAGGCGTCCGGCCTGGACCATGGCAGGTGATAATATCGGCACAATTGGTGGAATTCCAGTTTAATTGCCATAAAATGCCAAAAATGTAACTTGATCATTTCTAAGCGCCGGTTATGGTTCCTTGGGTCGTATTTGATGTCCCGAAAAAATATCATGCTATTTGGTACAGGCTCCGTACCAAGACGTCCGGCCTAAACCATAGCAGGCAATAATACAGGCACGATTGGCGGAATTCCAGTTTAATTGCCCTAAAATGCCAATAAATGTAACTTGATCATTTCGAAGCCTTGGTTATGGTTCCTTGGGTTGTATTTGATATCCCGGACAAATATCATGCTATCCGGTATCGGCCCCGTACCAAGGCGTCCGGCCTGGACCATGGTAGGCGATAATACAGGCATGACTGGCGGAATTCCAGTTTCATTGTCATAAAATGCCAAAAAATGTAACTTGTTCATTTCTAAGCGTTGGTTATGGTTCCTTGGGTCGTATTTTATATCCCGAAAAAATATCATGCAATCTGGTACCGGCTCCGTACCAAGGCGTCTGGTCCGGACCATGGCAGGCGATAATACAGGCAAGACTGGCGGAATTCGAGTTTCATTGTCATAAAATGCCAAAAACTGTAACTTGATCATTTCGAAGCGTTGGTTATGGTTCTTAAGGTCGTATTTTATGTCCCGGACAAATATCACGCGATCCGCTACCGGCTCCGTACCTAGGCGTCCGGCCTGGACCATGGCAGGCGATAATACAGGCACGAGTGGCGAAATCCCAGTTTAATTTCCATAAAATGCCAAAAAATGTAACTTGATCATTTCGAAGCGTTGGTTATGGTTCCTCGGGTCATATTTGATGTCCAGTACAAATACATGCGATCCGGTACCGGCTCCGTACCAAGGCGTCCAACCTAGACAATGGCAGGCGATAATACATGCACGACTGGCGGAATTCCAGTTTAATTGCCAGAAAATGGAAAAATATTTAACAAGATCATTTCGAAGCATTAGTTATGGTTGCTTGGGTCGTCTTTGATGTCCCAAAAAAACATCAAGCAACCCGGTACAGACTCCGTACCAAGGCATCCGGCCTGGACAATGGCAGGCGATAATACAGGCACGACTAGCGAAATTCCAGTTTCATTGCCATAAAATGCCAAAAAATGTAACTTGATCATTTCTAGGCATTGGTTATGGTTCCTAAGGTCGTATTTGATGTATCAAACAAATACCATGTGATCCGGTACCGGCTCCGTACCTAGGCGTCCGGCCTGGACTATGGAAGGCGATAATACAAGCAAGGCTGGCGGAATCCTAGTTTAATTTCCATAAATTGCCAAAAAATGTAACTTGATCATTTCGAAGCGTTAGTTATGGTTCCTTGTGTCCTATTTGATATCTCGGACAAATATCATGCTATCTGGTACCGACTCCGTACCAAGGCGTCCGGCCTGGACCATGGCAGGCGATAATAAAGGCACGATTGGCGAAATTCCAGTTTAATTGCCATAAAATGCCAAAAAATGTAACTTGATCATTTCAAAGCGTTGATTATGGTCCTTGGGTCATATATGATGTCACGGACAAATATCATGCTATCCAGTACCGGCCCTGTACCAAGGCTTCCGGCCTGGACCATCGCAGGCGATAATACAGGCACGACTGGCGGAATTCCAGTTTTATTGTCATAAAATGCCAAAAACTGTAACTTGATCATTTCGAAGTATTGGTTATGGTTCCTAAGGTCGTATTTGATGTCCCTAACAAATACCATGTGATCCGGTACCGGCTCCATACCTAGTCGTCCGGCCTAGACCATGGAAGGCGATAATACAGGCAAGACTGGCGGAATCCCAGTTTAATTTCCATAAAATGACAAAAAAATATAACTTGATCATTTCTAAGGTTGGTTATGGTTCCTTAGGTCATATTTGATGTCCCAGACAAATATCATGCTATATGGTACCATCTCCATACCAAGGCGTCCGGCCTGGACCATGGCAGGCGATAATACATGCACGATTGTCGGAATTCCAGTTTAATTTCCATAAAATGACAATAATGTAACTTGATCATTTCGAAGTGTTGGTTATGGTTCCTTGGGTCGTATATTGATGTCCCGGACAAATATCATGATATCCGGTACCGGCCCCGTACCAAGGCGTCCGGCCTGGACCATGGTAGGCGATAATACAAGCACGACTGGCGGAATTCGAGTTTCATTGTCATAAATGCCAAAAAATGTAACTTTATAATTTTGATGCATTGGTTATGGTTCCTAAGGTTGTATTTGATGTATCGGACAAATATGATGCGATCCGGTACTGGCTCCATACCTAGGCGTCTGGCCTGGACCATGGCAGACGATAATACAGGCACGACTGGCGGAATCCCAGTTTAATTGCCATAAAATGACAAAAAATGTAACTTGATCATTTCGAAGCATTGGTTATGGTTCCTTCTGTCATATTTGATGTCCCGGACAAATATCATGCGATCCGGTTGTCACACCTCCTTTTTCACCCGGTAAGGGTGGGATAATGGAGTTTTTCCAATTTAAGTGACATAATCGATTTTGGGATTTATTGATTTTCAGAGTCGCCACTTGGAATAATTTATGGTGTCTCAAGTCACCGGTTTAAAATCCCTAATCGAGGAAAAATTGACTCTTTTTTACAGTTCGCGAACACAGAAGTCCGGGTAAGGAATTCTGGTAACCGGGGAGAAGGTGTTAGGCTCTCCCGAATTCCGTGGTTCTAGAACGGTCGCTTAGTGATACATACTTGGCTCAAATTATCTAATTACTCATTTTTAGGACCTATGTGTATTTTTCCTTTTACCGCTTTTATGAAATTATCCTGAGACGAGTCACGCGTACGTATACTCATTTTATTTAGCGTGCTAAAAACCATGTCACGTGTACGTGTACACGATTTATCGTGCTCAATAGCAAGCTACGATGATCCATGAATTGATTAATTTTCCCTAAATTACTTTAAAATTTGTTGTAATGGTATGAACCCACTTACAAGATTTAGTAGCACATTTTAATATCTAAACTACATCTAGCAAAATTAGGAGCGGTATTATGTAAAAGAGGCAACAAAGGATTTCAGCTTTAACAAAATAGAGCCATTAGATTCGGAGATAACATTTTGTAACCTCAGGCGGTGATTTAGGCTCATAAATAGTATCACAAAAGGAAACCAACAATATCTGATAAAAGCAACTAACAGGAACAATAAACTAAAAAACAATACCACCCAGATTAATAATAAACATTGAAAAATCACAAAACTCACCACAATCCTAATTTGAAACAGTATTCTTCAAACAATATCAAACCAATTTAGAACTCAGTATTCAAACGAACAAACAATATCAAAACTCAGTATTCTTCAAACCAAACTTGAACCACACATACAAATAAATTACCGGACAAACAATTATAAAGCACGAAAGCAATCAATAAAGTAGAATTGGACCTTTCAATAGCTATTTCTCTGTTGAAATGATATATTAAAGAAAAGATCTTAACAACTGAGCACAGAGAAAGATTTTATCTCATTTATCATCATCAAATCCTGCATAATAAACATAAAACCTTGAAGAGCAGTAAGAGATTGACCTTTCAAGATGTTTTACACGGCGAAATCTCAACTGAACAGGAACCTCGACCAAGATCAACGAACTACGCACGAACTCAAACTCGACGACTTAACTTTGGAGTTGCTATTTTGTGCACAAAAAGGGACTATTTTTTCCACTGATTTTAATGGATTTTTCAAGTGTTTGCGAGCTGAGTTGCAGCGTTTTCGAGGCTGGACATTGGTGCTAGATTTTACGTCAGTTTGGGGGTGCTTTCAATGGAGTTTTAGGGGTGTTCAATGGCTGAAGTCCTGAAGGTTTGGACGGCTGTTATTTTCTGTGTTAATGGGGTTGCCGTCGCGTGTTCATCCGTTGCTGTGATGGATGACCATACCTGCCGGTTGTCAGGAACGGCGGCTGGCCAGCGAGAATGGGGGGTGCAGGCGGTGGCGTTTGTTTTGTGCAGGGGTTTTTCTGATGAGAGGCAGAAAAAGGGATCTATTATGATGTAGGGAAGATCCCGGCGGGTCTGAGAGCGAGGATGGACGGCGGTAGAGGCGAGTGGTGGAAAGGTGCTAGCTGCTGGTGAAGAGAGAGATCAATGAAAAATGGTCCTCCATTTTTTATTTTGAAGAAAGAGTTTTATCATTTGTATGTGTGTCTGCAGGTTTTTGGACGTGGGGGGTCATGGGCGGTTAGTTAGGATTTGTGGGGGTGAGGCATGAGCGAAATGGGGAAGTGGGAAAGGTGGGTGTTATTATATATATATATATATATATAACTTACTTTTAGATTTAAAGAAAACTATATAAATAAAAAAACCCAATATTTACACTATAGTTTAAATTATACTAAGAAAAATACTATTATAACTTGCACTTATATATATATATATAAATTTTCTTCTATTTAAACATAAGAACAAATCTTATATTCTAAGATTGTGAATATTTTTTGTTGTTTTTAATTTTATTAAATAAAACCTATTAAGAGTAAGATAAAAATTTAAAGTATTAAGATTAGACCTAAAATAAATATTTACACCAAAATAGTATAGAATTTATATATATATAAATTTTCTTCTATTTAAACATAAGAACAAATCTTATATTCTAAGATTGTGAATATTTTTTGTAGTTTTTAATTTTATTAAATAAAACCTATTAAGAGTAAGATAAAAATTTAAAGTATTAAGATTAGACCTAAAAGAAATATTTACACCAAAATAGTATAGAATTTGGGTGTGGTCAAAAATTAGTTGTTCACAGCATGCCCCTCTTTGCTTGGAAACATGGAGAGTTTTCAGGCAAAGAAAATGAACAATATGACTGATTTTTGACCTCACTATTATTTAAGAAGGAAAAGAAGATAAAGAAGGTGTTGCGACCGAGCCTTGGTTTTAGGCAGCCTACATATCCCGAGTTATAAGGGAATCAGGTCAAGTGTAGTTCAGGTGGAAGAAGGATAATGGAGTATAGATAGAGAGTCGAGCGAAGTTCCGTCGAGGTTCCGATCCGCAGTTCCGACTATTACATCAAAATGAACAGAAAATTACATATTCTTAAAATCTAAGAGTTACAAAATTCCTATGTAAATGTCATCTAGAGTCTTGTTGTTGATTCTTGACTTGCTTCCTTTATTGACTTTAGACAGAAACTTGATGCTCTCCGATATAAAAGAATATGAAATATTCTCACATGCTTGTTTCTTGATCAAGTGATAAGAAGTTGGATCTTGAAATCCTTTGTCTCTGCATGCATTATGTCAAAAATGGTTGCGACTGGTATTGAGATCAAACGTTCCATTTTATCTGGCAAGATCTGGACTGTTATTTTTTGCACATTCAATCCATGCTTTGCATA
>ML335629.1:0-34933 GCA_005239505.1 Nicotiana paniculata | reverse complement strand
GCAAACATAGGGTACGACATTCCCTATTAGCATCTCAGTGAGCCATGAACCTCACCTTATTGTCAACACAGGGTACTACATCCCCTGGCTGCATTGTTTAGCCAACATACGGTACGAGATTCCCTAGTAGCATCATATAGTGCCACGAGCCTCATCTTATCATTAACACAGGGTACTACATCCCCTGGTTGCATTACTTTTTGCCAACATAGGGTACGACATTCCCTAGTAGCATCATATAGTGCCACGAGCCTCATCTTATCATTAACACAGGGTACTACATCCCCTGGTTGCCTTCATTCTTGTTAACACTGGGTACGGTATCCCTATTATTTATATAAAAAAAAAAAATGTGTCTTTTTCAATTTTTATTTCTGCAATAGCAAAGATAGTTTAATGTGTTTTCAATAACTCACAAAAATTTCCTAGTGCAAACTGGGGCAGAAAATTTTTGTTCGTTTTGTTTGTTTGTGATGGCTTGTAGGTTTTTCCGCAAAGCACGGATTGGATGTGCAAAAAATAAGATTCCGGCTCTCGCCCGAGAAAGTGGAACGTTTGATCTCAACACCAGCCGCAAGCAGCTTTGACAGGATGCATGCAGAGACACAGGGTCTCAAGATCCATCATCTGATCAAGAAACAAGCATGTAAGAATATTTCAAAGACTGTTGCATCGAGAGCATCGAGTTTAAGTATAAAGTCAATAGGAGAAGCAAGTCAAAAATCAAGACAAGACTCCAGATGACATTTAGATAGGAATTTTGTAACTCTTGGATTTCAAGAGTATGTAATTTTCTTTTCAGTTTGCTGTAATAGTCGGAACTGCGGATCAGAACCTTGATGGAACTTCAGTCGGCTCTCCCTCTAAGCATGTTCCCTCACTCTTCTTCCACTTGAACTACACGTGACCTGATTCCCTTATAACCCGGGATATGTAGGTTGCCTAAAACCAAGGCTTGGTCGCATATGTTTCTTTTATCTTCTTTTCCTTTTCAAATAATAGTGAAGTCAAAAATTAGTCACCGTGTTCATTTTCTTTGCTTGAAAACTCTTCATGTTTCCAAAGCAAAGAGGGGCATGCTGTGAACAACTAATTTTTTACCACACCCAAATTCTATACTATTTTGGTGTAAATATTACTTTTAGGTCTAATCTTAATATTTTAAATTTTTATCTTACTCTTAATAGGTTTTATTTAAGAAAATTAAAAACAACAAAAATATTCACATTCTTAGAATATAAGATTTGTTCCTATATTTAAATAGAAGAAAAGAAATATATATATATGGTTTCTTTTAATTTAAATGTAAGTTATAGTAGTTTTTTTTAATATAATTTGAACCATAGTGTAAATAGTGGATTTTCTTAGTTATATAGTCCCTTAAAGTTTAAAAGTATTTATATATATATATATATACACGTGTATTTTATCTTATTTTATTCAATTAAAAAAAAGGGGTATTAAAATTTAAATATAATAAAAACGAAAAAAAAAGAATTAAAATAAAAGCCCTCCCAAACTTCCCACTCCCTCATGTTTCTTCCCCCACTATCCCTAACCTCCAACTTCAATACCCACGTTCCCCACTCCAAATGCAACCAAAAAAACAAAACTACTAAAATTTCTTTATAGAAAGAAGAAGACCAAAGGAGGACCGGCTCCCGGACGAAAAAACAGAAAACGGCGCCCCTTCTTCTGGATTCGATCTCCATCTTCACCAAGAACAATCAGATCCCCATACCCTTGGCTCCTACACCAAATCCGCTGCTTACCCACCGGAGAACAATCAGTCGCCCTCACGCATGAACCCCCTCCCACGCGCCGTGCCAGCCCCTAAAAGCCTGTTTTTTCCCCCTCCGTTCTTCATCCTCCTCACAATACATAACAGCCGTAGGAACACCCATACCAGCTGCCAACCGTCCGCCATCATAACTCAACCGCACTCCATCCCTTCCGCCATGAGCTCGCCGGAATCAATGGTTTCCTGAACAAAATAAACAAAAAAATGACAGAGCTCTCACTTTTGACGACGTCTGGCTAGCTCGCCGGAGAACGAGCAGAGACTCCTCTCTCTCTCTGAAGTGACGGACATATCTGAAACAAAAATGGACTTAACAAAAAAAAGGAATTTGGATTCAAAAGATCTTCGATTTGATTTCAGTTGCTGTGGTTTTGTTTAAAAGTTTCTGGGGTTTGAGTGTTTTATTCTAGTCACAAGTACACGGTTGTTTGCTGTTGGAAACTTCTGCTGAGCTCTTTGGACTGATTTTCGGCCTTTATTTAGCTCATCTTGACATCTTCCTTGCTCAAGTAGGTCAGTCGGAACTCCTTTGTATTTATGGTTTCAGTGGATGATAAAATTACTAGCTCACTACTCGATTTCTGTTGGTCTGATATACTTTGTGTTTCTGTCATTGTAGTATGTGATAGTTGTATTCGAAATGCATCACATAGTGACCTTGAAGTATGCAATTGTTAAGGATGATATGATATGAATCACACATTGACAATGGATACATGATTAAATTAGATTAACCTCCTTATTTAGAGTTACTGTTGTTTTGTCATTAAATTACCTCAGGTTTTGTTGTATGTTTATCAGCTCAAACTTGTTCCTAAAGAATTGAAACAATCAGCCGCATGTTGCATATGAGATAGCGCATAAAAAAAATTTAATTAGATAAGGAATTTGGCAACCGCACCGTTCAAACACAGTGCAATAGAAGTTTGAAGTTCAAGAATGATTGTAATTCATTAGGATGGTTATTTAAACACAGCATATCGAACTTGCATGGATGACCATTCGAATTTGAAAAAAATGAAAGATTACGCAAGGTTATGAGAAGCCCATTTTCAATTACCTATTGTTTTGATACTATTGTTTTGAGATGGTGCTATTAATTTATTTTTTCTATAGTGCATTTGTTTACTACTTTTTGTATATATTTACTTGTTTTAACTTCTTTGTTTCATCTTTAGTTAAGATTCACAAATCTCATTACATATTCTGATTTAACGTTGGTATCTCATTAGGTGGCGGCCTAATCTAACTTTGATAAATAGGAAATTCAATCAACATGTTTTCAAAAATCATCCATGAGATCACACTTCATAATTCTTGAACCTCGTAGAAATGCTTCAGACACATTTTTTATCGCGATTATGTATACGTACATGTGACATAGCTACGATACCAAAATAAACCGAGGTATGCGGTCACGCAACTTCGGCCAAATAATCTTAATAATAATAAAATATTTAAAATTGTGTACATGTTTACGTGACACAAATAAAGGTTAAAATAAACATTCGTAGAGACACTTTTAGGAACGAATTTCTTAAAAATTATTATCGGAAGGGCGTACACGCTCGCGTGATGTGATTTCGGTTTCTTTTGACAACAAAACAAAATATGCGCTTACACACTTTTTTTTATTTTTTTTTATTATTTAATGAGTTTAGTGTCGAGAATTGTGTACACGTCCGCGTGACATGATTTTAGACGCGTGTTAAACTCTACGGGTTTACGCATACGTGACTCGTCTCAAAATAACTCTTTAAATGCAAAAGAACATTAANCAAGTTTAATCATTAAGCGACCGTGCTAGAACCACGGAATTCGGGAGTGCCTAACACCTTCTCCCAGGTTAACAGAATTCCTTACCCGGATTTCTGGTTCGCAGACAATTTAAAAAAAGTCAAATTTCCCCGATTTTGGGATTTCTAATAAATAAAAGGTGTCCCGGAACACCGTAAAAAATCCGGGTGGCGACTCTGAATAAAATAAATCCCAAAAATCGAATAATGTCACTTAAAGTGGAAAAACTCTCTTATTACCATATCCCTTATTACCCGTACGGGGTAGTGAAAAAGGAGGTGTGACACCTTCAACATACTCAGATGGTACAACATGAAACTGAACCCCGATAAATGCGCCTTCGGCGTAACCTCAGGAAAATTCCTCGGCTTTTTGGTGTCGCAGAGAGGCATCGAGGTTAACCCCGACCAAATCAAGACTATTGAAGGAATACTAGAAAACTTGACCAGCAAGAAGCAGGTGCAGAACCTAACCGACCGTATAGCCGCCCTATCGAGGTTCATCTCACGATCCTCTAATAGAGGCCACAAATTTTTTGGCGTACTTAAAAAGGAAAACGAACTCTAATGGAATTCCGAGTGCGTCAATTCCCTGAGAGAACTAAAGGCGTACTTATCTCGCCCCTGTTGCTTGCTAAGATAGAACCTGAATAGTGCCTCTTAATCTGCCTGGCCGTGTCCAACGTTGTAGTAAGCGCAGTCCTTGTCCGAGAAAATAAAGGTACACAATCTCCAATCTACTACATTAGTAAAACTTGGTCGACGCTGAAATGAGGTACCCTCACCTCGAAAAGCTAGCCCTAGCTTTGGTCGTAGCTTCATGAAAGCTGACCCTATTTCCAATGCCACCCCATCTCAGTGGTCACGACTTTTCCCTTGAGGATGATCCTACACAAACCCGAGTTGTCGAGTATGTTGGCCAAATGTGCCATTGAATTAAGCGAGCACGATATAACCTATTAGTCACAAACATCGATAAAGTCGCAGGTACTCGCCGACTTCAGCGCTAAAATAATGCCTAAGGTCGAAAGGGAAGCCACTAGTACTTCCCCCAAGATACACGACCTATGGATTCTATACACCGATGGTTCCTCCAACGTATCAAGATCTGGAATGGGACTTGTACTCGAGGTCCCAATAGGCGAGATAATTTGCCAGTCCATATGGTGTCCCGATATGACTAAGAACGAGGTAGAGTATGAGGCCGTGATTGCAGGATTAAAACTGGACCTCAAATACAGAGCACGACGGGTAGTCCTTCGATGTGACTCACAACTCGTCGTCAATCAAGTCACAAGGATTTTCCAAATCAAGGAACAAAGGCTAAAAATATACCAGGCCGAGATCTGCAAACTATTGCTCGAGTTCGACGAATTCCAGCTCGATCAGATACCTCAAGCGCAGAACGTCGAGGCAGACGACCTCGCCAAATTGGCGGCAACTACCAAAAGAATAAACGGAAATGAGAATGTGGTCACACTTCTCCACTCAATCATCGACCAAATTGAGGTATGCACTATTAACCTAATTTGGGACTGACGCAACCGTATCATCGCCTACCTGCAGGACGACGTTCTCCCAAACGACAAAAAAGAAGCCAAAAATCTTCGAATGCAAGCAACAAGGTATAACATCATCATCAACAACGACCTATACAAGAGGACGTATGTCGGACCTCGAGCAAAATGTCTGGGTCCAAACTAGACAAGGCGCTACCTAGAAGAGGTCCACAAGGGTCATTGCGGGGCTCACACCGGCAATCGAGCCCTAGTAAGATGTCTAATACGAGCAGGCTACTATTGGCCCACAATGAAAAAGGAAGCAGCCGACTTCGTTAAAAAATGTGAACCATGCCAAAAGTATTCCCTCATGATCCACCAAGCGGGCGAGTACCTCCACTCAGTCACATCGCCCTGGCCCTTCATCAAATGGGGAATGGATATCGTCGGCCCCCTTCCCGCAGGCCGAGGTAATGTACAATTTCTTTTGGTTTTAGTTGGCTACTTTTCTAAATGGGTGGAAGCAGGTGCATTCGCCTAAATACGCTAACAAGAAGTGATCTCCTTTATATGGAGGAACATCGTATGCCGCTTCGTCATCCCCAAAGAAATTAGTTGTGACAACGGACCTCAATTCACAAGGAAAAAAGTCGCCGAGGTTTTGGAGAAATGGCACATCAAAGGAATACTCTCCATGCCATATCACCCTGCTGGCAATGGACAAGCTGAATCCTCCACCAAAACGATATTGAATATCATGAAAAAGAAACTCGAAAATGCCAAGGGACTATGGCCAGAGGTGCTTCCAGAAGTGTTGTGGGCGTATTGCACCATGCCAAAGACAAGCACAAAGGAAACACCATACTCACTGATCTATGGGACTGATGTAGTGATACCGGTCGAGGTCGGGGAACTAAGTCTAAGATATTCAAATGAGAGTGGGCCAAGCAACGATGAAAGCAGAAGGCAAGACCTCGACGAGGCCGAAGAACGAAGAGACATGGCTTACATAAGAGTGGTAGCCCAAAAACAACAGGCGGAGCGGTACTACAATAAAAAATCCAAGGTCAGCCTGCTCAAAGTCGGGGACTATGTACTCAAGGCCAAAACACAAGCGATCAAGGATCCATGGGAAGGCAAACTGGGGACCAATTGGGACGGTCCATACAAAATTACGGCAACAGTAAGCAAAGGGTCGTTCCAACTAGAAACAATGGAGGAAAAATTGCTACCAAACAATTGGAACGTCGCTCACCTCAAATAATTCAACTTCTAAGGATAAGATGTCCTCCAAGCTGTACTCTTTTTTCCTTACTCGAGTTTTGTCCCAATTGGGTTTTCTCGATGAGGTTTTTAACGAGGCGACGAAGATGGCATCTCGGAGTTAAGTATAAGTTCATCTCTCGACCTCTCAACTATTTCGCCAGGTCGACCAATAAAGGGACTAGATAGACTGAGACATCTCCAATGTATGTACGAACAGAGCAAAAACATGTAAACTTCTCCAATGAATGTATAAACAAAGAGAAATATGCAAACATATGATGTTCACATGTCTCCACAAATTTTACACATTACACCATACCGTGAAACAACATTCGACCTCGTTCGAATCAATTTTAAAGAAACATTCGACCTTGCTCGAATCGACTTACATTCGACCTCGTTCGAATCAATTTTAAAGTCAATATTCGACCTTGCTCGAATTGACTTACATTCGATCTCGTTCGAATCAATTTTAAAGTCAACATTCGACCTTGCTCGAAATCGATTTACATTTGACCTCGTTCGAATCAATTTTAAAGTCAACATTTGATCTTGCTCGAATCGACTTACATTCGACCTCGTTCGAATTAAATTTTAAAGTCAACATTCGACCTTGATCAAATTAAATTTTAAAGTCAACATTCGAACTTGCTCGAATCTACTTACATTCGAGTTCGTTCGAATCAATTTTAAAGTCTACATTCGACCTTGCTCGAATCGACTTATATTCTACTTCGTTTGAATAAAATTTAAATCTAACATTCAGCCCCGTTTGAATCAATTTATAAGTCGATGTTCGACTTTGCTCCAATTAACTTACATTCGACCTCGTTCGAATTAATTTATAAGTCGACACTCGACCTCGTTCAAAATGACTTACATTCGACCTCATTCGAACCAACTTACGTTCGACCTCATTCAAATCGATTCATATTCGACCCCGCTCGAATTAATTAGACACTTGCACACAACTTGGCTCGAACTAACTAAGTAACGATTCGGCCTCGCACGAGCTCGACTTACAGTCGACCTAAGTGAATCCTAATCAAGGCAGTCAACTGAGGAAAACATTCAAAGAAAAAATAATAAGTTCAAGAACAGACATCAAAAGTATTATCATTCCAAAAGATATCTTACAAGGTCCAAACAGGTGCCCGCAAAACAAAAAATAAAAATAAAAAAGAAGAACCAAAATACAAAGCAAGTACACTATTCAGCAACATCACCCCCATCGCCATCATCGCTAGTGCCCTCGCCATTGGAGTATTCATCATCATACCAAGCACCTGGATTGAGCTCGCCCAAATCATCTTCATCATCATCCTCCTCGGACGTACCAAGATCGTAGCCACAAGCGTCTCGAGCTGCAAATGCCTTAACACGAGCATCCTCAAATTCTGCCTCAGAAGCTTTCCCAGCAGTCATCAAGCCCCTGAATATATCTAGATGAGCCTCAACATGGACCCATTTCTCGTACAAATCCCGTGGAACATTGGGATAATTAAAAGCATGTGAGAAAGACGGTTGAGCCAACTGTTGCGCCTTTTCGACCTTGAGGACGGGAATCTGCTCGCTCAAATCCAAGACCTCTATCTCTAGGCTACCAATCCGTTCATCAAGTCTCGCCTCCTTAATCGCGGATGTCTCCACTTTATTTTCCCGCTCAGATCTAAAGACATATATGGAACCCACTAAGGCTTACGCCTCTGCCATAACAGTCGTTCTGGCTTTCTCGGTCCTATCCAACTCCGTCATTTATGCAGCCAACTCATCATTCAAACCATTAGCTCTAACTTCACTCTGCGCGAGCTCGACCCACAAGGAGGCCACATGATCCTGAAGATCGATACACTCGACCATAACCCCCTTGCTTACCTCAAGTTCATCCTCTTTAGCTCTCAACGTCCCTTCGAGCTCACTACACCTGCCGATAGCTCTCATAAGCTCCTCGTCCTTCTACTTTAGCTCATCATCTTTCTGCTTCAGCTCGTCTCGGAGAGATTGGAACTAACCATCCTTACCAAGTATGATGCTCAGTGCACGGTGCTTCGTACGATACTCCCTGTACTTAGACTCCATCATCTTATAGAGAGACACGCTCTTCTCTTCCCGACGGGCGCTCTCAATCTCCATAATAAGAGTCTGATAAGCAAGCAGAAAACAGTCAGCAAAGACGAATAACGTAAAGGAAAGAGGAAGATACTAAAACACTAAAAAAGACAACTTACTCACAGGTCCATCCCGGAGATGCCTAATGACAAGTCCGCGTCCTTCAGAGTCTGCAGAGTCCTATTCTCGGTGCCCGTGCAGAGGGGGGCCAAAGCTGGGACCACGCGCTCTGAGTTAACCAACAAATTATAATCCAAGAGGATGACGATATTTCGGGTGGACCCCTCAGTTATCACTTTTACCTAAGTGAAATCCTCCTTGAAGGTCCGCACTTCCATGGGGTCAATATCAGAGTCGGACCCATCATCGCCCATGACGACCGTCTTTCCTCTCCCGTCGGTAGACGAAGATGCCACCTCAGCGGCCCCTGGCCGCCCTTCTTCCATGGCAGCCTCCGCTGCCTCCGACGACCTCCCTTCAATGTCAACCTCTGGCGGGGGAACAGTCCCCACAGCTGATGGACGCTTAGATTCCACATCCAAAATAACTTCCCTCTCAGGTGCAGCCGCGACCGTAACCACACAACTGGTCTCCATTCTCCTCCTTTTTAGCGAGGCCGCTTCCTCCTCGTCGGGCGAAGATTCGTCTATAAGGTGTAGTACAGGGCAAACCGGAGTCTCGTTGGTGGAACAACCATCAGACTACCGGGTTCACTTAAAGCCGGAGTCTGAAAGGAAGTGTTACGTACAGACTCGACCAGCACAAACTACATCCCGGCCGAGGCAACCACCTGGCGAAATGCGGGAATATGCGCCT
Organism: Nicotiana paniculata; assembly: GCA_005239505.1. NCBI lineage: Eukaryota > Viridiplantae > Streptophyta > Magnoliopsida > Solanales > Solanaceae > Nicotiana > Nicotiana paniculata. Next base: position 25,646 of record ML335629.1, on the reverse strand, counting down.
TTGACTTTTTAGAAGCCCTCAGACCTTACACCAAAGAGAAAAACTGTAAGTAAGAGAAGGAAAGGAACTACAATGAGGTCGAAGTATTTAAAGGACGGAATCCGACTTACCGGTCAAGGGCTTGGGACCGAACCTCTTATTGAAAGATGCCAGTCGCGGATCCCTATGGTGTGAGGCAAGACTTGGAGCACCTAGTCACTGATGTCGGCGACTAAAGAAGGGAGATGTTTCCCGGCTACACGAAAGGAAAAGAAAATGATTAAGCCACAAAACATAGAAAAGGGGAAAAGAACATACTTCAATCAACGAGAACACTTACGGGCAAAATTCCACTGCTTGGGAAATCCACTAGGGCTCGCCACCACATGCTCGATTTGACGAAGAAGAAGTTGAACCAAAACTGGCTATTCGCCTTGTCGTCAATTCCTGCCACCGCCCTCTTGGTCCCGTAGTGGCGAAGGTGAATCATCGTGCCCCTATGGAAGCTTGGCGCGAAGAGGTGCAATAAATTGTGGATAGAAACTCCAGAGCCGGCCATCTCCACAAATTTTGTTAGCATGAGGAAGACCTTATAAATGTAGGGGAGAGCTGGGCTGGGCAAACGCCATAGTAACGGCAGAATTCCTCCACCAACAGAGGAAGAGGGAGAGAGTAACCCACTTATAATGGGTAGGCGTAAAACGCGCAGTACCCGAGCCGGTGAACCTTGATCGCATCGTCCCCGGCTGGAACCAGGTCAACTTGAGCAGGGATGTTGTATTTGCCCTTGAGGGTGGCTATATGCTTCGCCTCCATCTCGGACTTCACGGGCTCAGGGTCATGTGCAAGTTCCTTCGAGAAATACGACCTGGAGCTTGGGTTACGAGGAATGACCTCCTCCACAATGGGGAAGCTCTCATCCTCCATAACAATGGTTTCTCCTCCACCAGAAGGCATAGCCACTGATATAGGAGTTGGGTCTGAGACCATCTCAGGTAGAGTTGTCAAAACGGGCCAGCCCAGCCCTAACCTCGTGGAATTTTAAATTTGGTGGGCTAGGATGGGCTAGCCCGCCATAGGAACGGGCCTTAAAATGGCCAGCCCAACCTAGCTCTAAGAGGGTCGCGGGCTAGGGCGGGTCGGCCCTTCAACTGTTTTCACAAAAAAGATTTCTTTAAATCCTAATATATTTTTTCGTGCCATAGTCGATTAATCATATAAATTACTTCTGTTTGCTTAGAGCGTACAAAAAACTTGATATTTGACTAGAAATCTTGTAATTGAAATGCAAATTCTCTATATTTCTAGCCCTTCTTTTTTAAAGTACATGAATATTTTTCTTAATACTTTTCTTTTATTTTTCACAGATTCCGAGATTGCTTCAATAAGTTTATGTGATGAAGTTTTTCAATTTAGGATTAACATCATTTGCTGATATGATCATTATAGTCCATAAAATTTATAAAATTCATGAAATTTGCTAGTGGTAAATTTTTTTCGTGTGTACCTAAAATCGATCTTTTTCTATACTGAAGAGCAGTTTAAATATTAATAATATATCAGAGTAATCCAAACTAATCATTGGCCGCTTAAAGTAATATTTTCTTTTGAAAAAATATTATTATTAACCGCCTAAAATTTTTTGAGTTCGTTATTAATTAAGCAAAAGAAAACAAATTTTGTCATATTACATGCATGTCGAAAATCAAAATTCTAGTTGACATGGAAGGGTAAATGCGCAGTCTAGGGTTGGGGAATTGAGATTATAGTTAATAATTTTTTAGTTTTTACTTTTTAAAAATATTTAATAGTTAATTAATTTGAATTTAATTAATTTTTGGCCCACGGGCCAGCCCAGGCCCAGCCTTGGTCAAGCCACAAGGGTCAGTAGATTGTCTTGGGTCGGGCTTAAAAGCCTCAGTTTTTAATAGGTTCAAAAAATCCTAGCCCAACCCTACCCAAGTAGGGACTGGGTTGGGCTGGTCTCACGGGCCAAGCCCATTTTGACGGCTATTCTCAGGGTTCAGAGTTACATTAGTCATCTTTTGCTAGTGTATACGCGGTGGAGTCGGAAATGTAGAAGGAACGGTGATGGTGAAAGATGAAGAAAGAATGAGCATAGGAAGAAGAAGAAGAAGAAGCAAGGTGCAAGATTGAGAAATAAGAGAATGCAAAGGTTTCTCCTAAGGGTCTCCTCCTCATTATTTATAGAAAATCATGGCGTTCGAATCGATGCGAACAACAACCGGCAACCCTAGAATCAAAACGACAGGGATGCACAATGATGACGCATGCGGCTGTGACGTCACCCTGAACCAGCCTCATTGACCACATCTCTCGGAACGACAAGTCATCATCACGACAACGAACACCCCTACCTGACCTCCACGTCCGCATTTTTTCAGAATTGCTACTGATAAAGTCCGCTCATTGAGGTCGCTAAAGGATGACCTCGATAAGCGGCGGGACTAACTATATGTCTCAAAATTCGACTGATGAAATTCGGCATGAAGAGGTTATCAAGTGCGAGAATTGCGACTCAACATGAGCGATTAGCCCGAGGTCGACTAGGACTTAACGATCAAGAACCGCCGAGCGAGCCATTAAGGCCGAGGTCGAGTAGCGAAGAATGAGAATAGCTGCTAGTATAATCTTGAAATTATCAAAGGGAATATTGTATCCATCTGCTGTACTTTTTTAGGATTTTTGGGAATATCCCATATAAATAGTAAAAAAAAGAGGGCACAAGGCATGTAACATTCACTCTGATAACTTATGAAAAATTGACTCTTGAGATATAATACAAAACTTTACTTTTCCACAATGATTCGATTTGTTGTTTATTCTACTTTTTCACGCATCAGATCTGAGAAAGCCTTGTTTATTCCCATATCCATTTGTCTCACGTCGTTGTCAGAGATAAGAATCATCCACCTCATTCAACATTTGGGTGAACCGTTCTTCCTATTTAAATTAATTGCCATTTTACATATTTATTGCTCATTATTATCTCGCAGTGCATTCTTGGTATTAAATCGGTCCTAATGTTATTCAACGTTATTACACAAGCACGTGTTAGATCTAAGATTTATTATATTTAACTAGAATTTTTCCCTTTTCTTAGTTTTTAATTAATTTAGCAAAAAAAATCATACTTTTTGGTCAAACAAAAAGTAGAGGCACTACCGTCGGGTGGAAAATTAAAAAAAAAATAGTATTGCATTTCATGCTTTAATAGTTGTACTATTCCGAACGCCCACAATCGTAATCTGTATCCTGAAAAGTAAAAACAGGTACTCCAGCGCCGTCATTTCGTCAAATAATCATCGGATTCTCAAGCCCTGCACTCCGTAGAGAGAGAAAAAACGAAAATACAGAATTAGACAGAGAGGTGTTTTTAGAGAGAGAAAGCATCTTGCAATACTCCAAATTTCTCTCTCCTTCCTTTCTCTCTAATTCCAGGGGCTTAATAGTAATTTCAGGCATTTGAATCGGAGGATCTGATACTAGGGTTTGCAATTGCAATTGTATTGAATTTGAATTGAAGAATATGTTGACTCAAATTACAAATTGTTGAGAACTGCGAATTTTCATTTCGTGCAGATTTAGAGTTCGGATTTAGGGTTTCAGATATGGACGTAGATTCTTCGATGCCGTCGGAACCCGATCAGGATCCGAATAACGGCGGTCCGACATTGGAGCAGCCTAAGGACACGTCACCGGCCGGTGAATCTCCGGTTACTACGGCTCCGGTTGCTGGGCCGAGGTGTGCTCCGACGTACACGGTAGTGCAGGCTGTTATGGAGAAGAAGGAAGATGGTCCCGGACCGAGGTGTGGGCATACGCTAACGGCGGTTCCGGCAGTTGGAGAGGAGGGTAGTTCGAATTATATTGGTCCTAGGCTTATTCTATTTGGTGGTGCTACTGCGCTTGAGGGGAATTCTGCTGCTTCAGCACCAGCTCCTTCTTCTCCTGGAAGTGCTGGAATTCGTAAGTTTCCTCAATTGAATACTGAATTTCTCTTGCAGAGTCGAATTCAAGATTTAAACTTTATGGGGTTCAAATTCGGGATTTTAATATAACTGATTTGATTTATTGTGTTTGAAATCAATTATTTGTAGTTATTTAGTTATTTTCTTAAACCATATATAGAGTCTGAGCCAAAAATGTTTCCTTATTGAATGCTGAATTCTCTCGATACCTTATTGAATTTGAGAGCGCATTACCTGCTCAGTTTTTTTGTCCCGGAGTTGATTAGGACATTTAGAATAGAACTTCTAAGAAGTTTTTATTTTTATTTGCATAATATTGGCATGAGATGAGTTTAAATGGAATAATGTGGTTAGTGAGATTCATATAGCAGACCGAGTTGGGTCTATGACTTAGTGTTGTCAAAGGTTCATTTAAGGCGCAGTTAAGCCCTGAAGCTAAAAAAACTCAGGGAGCGCTTCCCTCGCTTAAGCTGCGCTTGAGTGTAGACGAGGTTCTAAGGCGTGCGTTTTGTTTCCCATGCGTTCTATCTTGAATGGAGCGGTATTAAACAACAAATATAATCTGGAAAGAGATAATAGTTGTCAAGTAAAACATTATAAATGAATCTATTTTTTTTTTTTTGGGCATTCAAGTTGTATTTTTATTTTTTTCTTCGTTGCGCCGTTCTTTACTAAAGCCCACACTTTAACTGCTCTTTGTGCTTAAAGCCTCAATAGACCTGGAGCGCTTAAGCTTTGCCTTTGACAACACCAGATGATTTACTAAAGCCCACACTTTAACTGCTCTTTGTAGTTGTCTTGGGACTTTTAGATGAGGTGGTCATACAATTCAATATTGTCTTTGTCTTAGGGCTGCGTTTGGGATTCTACCACAACTCATTTGTCTTAGGATTCAGGATTTAAACTTTATGCTTTTAGAATAATTGAACATGAAACAATATATGGTTTAAGGATAGTGTTTTCGTGGTATCTTATTGTTGAAGGTTGACTACTATGTAACTATAGCGTTTCTATAATATCTTTGATTATTGAAGGTTGATGATGATGTCTAAGCATTGACTGAAAAAAATGATATGGGTAAGAGTTGGGATACTAATAAAGAAAAATGAATTATGTTCATAAATGATGGAAGTTATTTCATCCCTTTTGATGGAAAATATTTTAATTGGGAAAAGCTTTTTCTACTATTCAAGGTAACCAAACAATAAAAGATGATTGCATCAAGGAAATTTTTCCCTACTTTTTCTTAAGGGCATTTTAGGCCATACCAAACACACACCCTTATTGGCTGTTCTCTCGAAGAATCTTCATGGAACGAGAGAAGAGGAGGCTTCTCTGGAGCTAATTCTCTTTACCATGAGAAAGAGTGAAATCTGGTTCGTCTAGAAAGTTGGTAGAGAGGGTTTTGTTCAGAAGCATGCCTTGATTGACTAGTAAAACTGAAATAGGTGGATTTTGAAGTTATCATAACAACTTAGCATTCCGTCTGATTTCAGGATTAGCAGGGGCTACTGCTGATGTGCACTGTTATGATGTTTTGACAAATAAATGGTCTAGGTAAGTCTTGATTGTGTGTTGGGCATCTGAAACATTCACTTTTGTGCTTCCATAGAAATGTTAAAATTTAGTTCTGTTTCTTGATGATATTTATAGGCTCACTCCAATTGGAGAGCCCCCGACGCCGAGGGCTGCTCATGTTGCTACAGCAGTAGGAACTATGGTTGTCATTCAGGTTTGTATTAACTGATACCTTTCATTGTGCTTGATCATCGGCCCCATCAAGTTTAAGATGCCTATTCTGATCCATCCTAGGGTGGGATTGGTCCAGCCGGTTTGTCAGCTGAGGATCTTCACGTTCTGGACCTTACACAACAACAACGACCACGATGGCACAGGTTAGCACTTGAAATAGTTGTAGTTGTCATTGAACTTGTATATGCTGTTGACCCGTGAAAATTTATTTAACTGCTGTCAAACTTGTACAGCAGCTACTGAAATAACTTTTTTTAATTTTAGGGTTGTGGTCCAAGGACCTGGTCCAGGACCTCGTTATGGACATGTTATGGCTTTGGTAGGGCAAAGATATCTCATGGCAATCGGTGGAAATGACGGTTAGTCTAATGAAGAGGCCTCCCCATTTGTAAACAATGATATTGGTCAGAAAATCATAACGTGGTCCATTATTTTCAGGAAAACGGCCTCTAGCAGATGTTTGGGCTTTGGACACTGCTGCAAAGCCATATGAATGGCGAAAATTGGAACCAGAGGGTGAAGGTCCTCCTCCTTGCATGTAAATTTCATGCTCTCTCTCTCTCTCTCTCGATCTCTTTACTTTATTTCACTTGCTGCCTCATCGCAAGTATCTCAAGATTTCTATTCTTTTGTTGCTTTAGATAGTGGAAAATCTCAGTATTACATGTCTACATGAAACTGTAACTAATCCCCACAATTAAAAAAGTGATTTGTAAATGTAGTATATGCGCCAAATGGTGGAAAACATCATTGGCGCTTTGTTTAACTTACAAAGTGTATCTATGTGATAGTTTGATTATAAGAATATATTACTCTATTTCCTTTGTGGGTCCTTATTTCTACTCTATGAACTAATGAAGATTTGTTGTCTCTCTAGAATGTGTTTTTTTGATCGTTACACATTCTAGAGAGACAACGATTCTTCAATAATAAAACTGAAACTGATGTGTTATTTGTTGTCTCTTTAGAATGTGTTATTCGTTGTTATCTCCAATACCTGATGTATTGAGCTTCTTTACTCTTCCCCTTACTTTGGGAGGGGTCTGGGGCTTTGGCTGACGGTGAGGTGGATGTTTTTATTTTCGTTTGAAGGAATTGATGTAGGGGAAAAAAGAGACTTTAGAGAACCAAGGGGTCGATCCTTTCCCTTATTTTTTCTGCAGTATAGATTTGACATAAGTTGGAAAAGTAAATCAATGACATGTATTGTGGATATGGAAAAACATCAGGGATACATTTCAAACTTATTCTTTATACTATATTGTTGACACAGTTAACAAGAATGATGTTAGAGTTGCCTCTGTTTTATTGTAGCATGCTTGCCTAAGTGCCAAGAAATGCTCAAATGGGAAATACGTTCTTTCCTTATTTGGAAGATGGACTTTGATTAACAGTAGGGTCTGGTGACATACTACTGGATATGTTAGCCATTAGTTTCCCATTAAGGGAGGTTCCTACAGAACTGTTCTATTTGGCGAGGAAAGCCCTTTAAGTGTTTGGCTCATAAAGTTCAACATTTTCTTTTGAATTTTCTTTGTGAATTATCATAAGTTTCACTGATAAGGTCGATGCTGAAAATGACTTATTGTAATCCTGATCTGGACCAACCAATGAATGGTATAAGGACATGCTTAACAGCTTGTGTTACTTGACTAGGTATGCAACTGCAAGTGCACGCTCTGATGGTCTTCTTCTGCTTTGTGGAGGAAGGGATGCCAATAGTGTGGTGAGTGAAATATGTTTTCTTCCAAACATGAAAAAAATGTTTCTTGTGTTGATAACTGTTCCTAAACTGTTTATCAATACCGCTTACTTTGGACATAGCAGGCTATGTTACCAATGAAGTTACCTTTTTAACTTGAACAGGAATACAATTCCTCTTCTATATTGTTATATCCCACTGAATTGACACACAGATGTACCCATCTTCTTGATGGTACATGATTCCCCTTTTTGTTACTAAGTTTGTAAGCTGTTGTTAATCACCTTCATGGATATATACCTAAGTGGAGTTACATTCCCCAGTTTTGCATTACTCTCCTTCAGTTATTGCCCGTGTTAGTTTTCTCTCTCCCAACTCACGTGCAGGTCTGATATTTTTCCTTGGGTCAAGCACGTGAAAAAATATTTCCATTGGTGAGTGGAAGTTAGACAGTAAACTAAGTCGTCTAAAGTTTAAGCTGTTAAAGAGGGGGACTTTTATTTACTTAATGTGGGTCAGCAACATTATCAATGGCTGCACTTCCTAGAGTTCTATTTTCCTGTCTCCTCTCCCTCGATCCCTTGTGATCCGTCTTGCCATCTTGCTCTCACCAGTGTCCCCCTCGAGATAACCGCCGAGTCCAGCTTATCGATTTGCAGCTGTCATACATGACGTGAATTGTCTGACTTTGAGTTTAGTTAAACAATCGTAGACATTAAGAAGCTTTTTTAGGTTTTTGGATATGATCTGCAGTTAACATGTACAGTGGATGTTGGGAACTTGGATTTGAGTATGTGTTCTAGTGTGATGGTTGTACTTAGCATTTTCTTTTGCCTTGGTGATTCACAGCCACTAGCAAGCGCATACGGACTGGCCAAACATAGAGATGGGCGTTGGGAATGGGCCATTGCTCCTGGTGTGTCACCATCTGCTAGATATCAGCATGCGGCAGTAAGTGATTCTGATGACTCAATTTCCCCCCGACAAATTGTAAGGTATTGATCAGTCGTAGTTTGGTATTCTAGGTTTTTGTTAATGCTCGGCTCCATGTTTCTGGAGGTGCTCTTGGTGGTGGACGCATGGTGGAGGACTCTTCCAGTATAGCTGGTATTTTTTAATGCTGTTTTGTGCAATTGCTCATGGCGACAACTGATATTTCTAAATTTTTTTATTTCTTGTTACCATGGTTTGTTTAATGTTAATCTAATATCTGTTCATTTTTCTTTTTCTTTCTTTCTTTCTTTTGTCTGGTGGCAGTTCTTGATACTGCTGCAGGAGTGTGGTGTGACACAAAATCTGTTGTCACCAGTCCGAGGACAGGCAGATACAGTGCAGATGCAGCTGGTGGAGATGCCGCAGTTGAATTGACCAGGCGGTGTAGGCATGCGGCTGCCGCTGTTGGTGACTTGGTATTTATCTATGGTGGTTTGCGTGGCGGTAATGCTAGAAGATAGACATCTTGATTGCTTTCTAATTTGATCTTCAGATGTCAACTATTCTCACATTTTGGAATATGGTCGGAAAACATAATTTTTTTTTTATAAAAAAAAGAATAACTGAGACATTCTAAGTTCTATGTCTTTTCTTCATCCCTGGGGTTGTTTAGAATGTGCTGTTTGGTTTGTGTTTATAAGACAGCCCAGCTTTATCCTGGAATAACTTATTCTGGGGTTACTATTCCACCCTCTGGCAGATATAAGTTATTCCGGTTTTTAATCCCGGGATAACTTATCCGAGGATCAGTAACCAAACAAGGGATAATGCGGTGCTAAATTTTTATCCTAGGATTATTTTTGCTTATTCGTCGTAACAAACGACCCCTTAAAGCATTAAGATAGAAAAATGGAAATTTTTGGAATGAGTGAGAGCATAGGTCTTGTGTATTTCTTGGTACATTGTTTTGTAATCTATCCCTAGTCCCACTGATTATGGATACCATTTGTAAGGTAACTGCCGGCTTTTCTTATCTTTTACTGATAAAACCTGTGTACTTTAATCTATACCAATTGAGTAGCTGACTGAGATAGTTATAATAGTTAAAAAACTTCTTAGTGAACAGATACACATTCTAACAAGACTAACTAGTTTTCCACGAGTCACTCTTTTTATGGTTTCTAATAGGTGGATTCTTTGTCTTTCATAGTTTCATCGTGTAATTTTCCATTGTGCCTAGACTGCAAGCCACAGTGATGCTGATATAAATAATACTAAAAGCTGATTTTGAAGACTGAAACTGATGAAATGTGTGTCCACCTCATCTAAAAGCTTAAGTTGTTAGAAGGAGGACAATATTTATTTATTTTTGTATTGGTTTGTAATACGCCCTCTTACGTGTGGGCCTGATTCTTTTTCTTTGGTTAAATACTCTGAAATTCTTTTTGATAACGGGTTACAAAGAGGTTCGGACTCAGAACCTCATACCATGTAGAACTGTATGGCCATCTGATTGATTAGAAAAAGGTTTGCTCATATATTAGTCTGCAACAGAAACTAGTGTTTTAATTTGCGCGTCTTTTAAGGACCGAAATATTAAAAAGGCATGTCTATTGTCAATGTAAAAGGTTTGATTAGCCCAGAATTTCTTGGTTGACCAACTTTTGCCTGGTGGTATTGCAGCTAGCGTGGACGCTCTTTGTTTGCACCTAGTAGTTAGCTCTCCCAATTTAAGGATTTTAAATAGTGCAGCAGGCCAAAATCTTAGTTAATTTCCTAGCTCTTACATCTTTCCAAGTACTGTAATGACATCTACTCGTATGAAGTATTATTATGATATAAACTTGTTTAACAAAGTACTATAATGAAACGTGTGCCTAGGAGAAGTTATTATGAATATGTCTTAGAAACTTTCGTTGAAGTTGCTCCTGATAAAGTGTTGGAGTCTTGGATGTGTAATAGAAACTGCGACCATTATTGGAGCCGAAGCAATAATTAGCTGACTTCAGATTAAGATCGTTTCTCGGGTTGTTGCTCTGTCCAAATTATGCAATTAGACTTTCCAAAATATAGGTACCAAAATACTGCCAGATGCATAAGTTTTAGCTAATCTCGTAGCTGTTACATTTTTTCGAGTACTGTAATGACATCTACTTATATTTTTTTGAATAGGATTGACATCTACTTATATAAAACTATTGTTATGAAATATACTTGCTTAACAAAGTACCCATAATGAGTTATGTGCCTCGGAGCAGTTATTCAGATAATTTCCTGGTTTTTGTAATTTTGCTTTTGATGTTAAGAAATGGCTGATGTTTAGAAATCTCTTTGTAGCTAGGTGATGTTTTCGTATTTGTGAGACGGCATCTGAGTTGGTATTTTGGTTGCAGGGGTACTGCTAGATGACTTGCTTGTCGCCGAAGACTTGGCTGCTGCTGAAACAACAAGTGCAGCTTCACACGCAGCCGCTGCAGCTGCAGCATCTAATATACAAGAAGGAAGGATAACTGGAAGGTATGGGTATTGTGATGAAAGAACAAGGGAAACAGTTCCAGAGGCAGTTAATGATGGTTCAGTTGTGTTGGGAAATCCTGTTGCACCCCCTGTAAATGGCGATATGTTTACTGATATAAGCACTGAAAATGCTGTGCTGCAAGGATCTCGGTGAGTTTGCAATTGCACAAGTATAAGTGTATGACGATATATGCTTCTGTTTTTTCGTTTATTGCATCTTTATTTTCTGAATTCCATCCCTCATGGTTTCGTTTGCAGGAAACTCGGCAAAGGTGTTGAATACCTCGTGGAGGCCTCTGCAGCAGAAGCAGAGGCCATTACTGCTGCACTAGCGGCTGCCAAAGCTCGACAACAAGGTAACGGGGAAGTCGAACTTCCGGATAGGGATCGTGGAGCAGAGGCAACACCGAGTGGTGAACAGGCATCTACCTTGATCAAACCTGATTCAAATAATTCTACCCCCACTGGAGTTAGGCTGCATCACCGTGCTGTCAGTAAACCTATGCCTTTTGATATGTTTTCCTATGTTGTGAGGACTTCCAAAATGCTGCTGCACTCATGTCTGGATCCTCTAAAAATACACTACTTTTGGAGGATCCGACACGCATCCGACGACAATTTCGGAGAGTCTGAGCAACATACATATTTTCGTATCAGATTAAATTTGTACATAACTGATTAAATGTTTCTAATGCATCTGCAGGTGGTTGTAGCTGCAGAGACTGGCGGTGCCCTAGGTGGTATGGTGCGACAACTTTCAATTGATCAATTTGAAAATGAAGGCAGGCGAGTAAGTTATGGAACTCCAGAAAATGCAACAGCAGCAAGAAAACTCTTAGATAGACAAATGTCCGTCAACAGTGTTCCCAAAAAGGTATGATGATTTCACTAATGTGCTTCAACTAATTTTGATTAGCAATGAGTACTATGGCATTCCATGACACTTCTACTAAGTGACTGACAAACTTGTATACTCTCCAGTTTCCATCATTGCAATTACATGCCTATCGTGATGTTAATATGCAGGAAAAAGAGCAAATATTGGTTGTAGTTGTAGAGTAATTTCAACACTGCGGTGACAGTACGTGTTTTGTTGAAAAAGCTGCTTCATTTTATTTACTGAAAGATGTTTGAGTCTCTCTCCTCTTTGTTTTCCTCGTCTTTTTCTTTTCTTTCTCCTTTTTCTTGTTTGATATCTTTATTGGGTCTCGACTTGTTTGCTTATGTTTTGTTTCGAGTTTGGCTATCTATTTACCATATTCTCATTTGGTTTCAGAGGATGCTTGTTAGACCCGATTGGTAAAATTTCAACTCATATGTGTGTGTGTCGGGGGATTTTTTTTTTTTGGGGGGGTGGGGGGAGGTGGACGTTGGCTTAAAGTTAGAGTTGCTGCCATGTGAGCATGAGGTCACGGGTTCAAGCCTTAGAGATAGCCTCGTATAGAAATGCAAGGTAAGATTGCGTACAATGGACCATAATGTGGTATGACTATTCCCCAAACCCAGCACATAGCGGGAGCATGGTGGACTGAGCTGCCTTTCCCCCCTTTTTCTGTAGTTTGGCTGGCTATCCAGGAGTGTATACATGACAGTATGAGCCAGATAGGGACACAGTGTTTGCATGGTTCTGCAAGCAGGAGAAAGAAAGGTATTATAGACCCTTTTGTTACACAAAAAGCTTTTGTATTATAGACCCTTTTGTTACACAAAAAGCTTTCTAGCTTTTTAAATCTCCTCTTTAAAATTCTATTGGGAGAACCTTAACAGCTATCATATAGAGGATAGAGATAAAAAAATAAGACTTACTAGAGAGGATTTGCGTGGATCTCTCAATAAAAAGTTTAATAATGCCTTTACTTGCACCCAAGGGTGTGACCTAGTGGTCAGTGAAGTGGGTTGAGAACATGAGGATTCAAGTTCAAATTCTAGTGGAGACGAAAACACTAGGTGATTTCTTCTCATCTGTCCAAGTCTTGGTGGATAGAGTTACCTGGTGCGGGTTGCCGGTGGGAGGTAATAGGTATCCCCTGGAATTAGTCGAGGTGTCTGCAAGTTGGCCCGGGTACGACTATTATAAAAAATAAATAAAATAACGCCTTTATTTGGACAGAGTATATGCCTTCTGTATATGCCCTACCTTTTCTATTTTCAAATGAACATAGCTGAATTTATCTGTACAGAAAAAAGGGAATATCCCATTAGCAGCCCTAAGTTGACAAGCCATAGGAAGGCAGATGGGAAAAAGGCCTACATGGAGCCTCTCTTGCTCTCTATTGGTGATGTATGCTTGTATTGTGCTCAGCTGTGGACTTGTGGTCGAATTTCTCTCTCCAACTTTTCGTATGATATTTGTTGATCTTTGTCGTTGGTTATCTTATCTTTTTGTGCTTTTATCATGCTATAATGTTAGTGCTCTTTCTCCTCATCTTTGATGAAGTACTTGTTAATGATTTTGCTTCAGCTTACTGCCTTTTTAAAGTAAAGGATGGACCTCCCTTGTGATGGACTGAAGATAAGTAACAAAGACTTGGATATGGAGACTTGGGTTTCTATAGACTGGGATGTGATGCATTGGGAATTGGGACAGGAAATTGAACTGTTATGTATTTTTTCGTTCTTCCCCTGTATGGGATTTTTTATTAAACATAGGGGAAGATGGGGAAATTTACTAAAAAAAGAAAAGATTTTCCTTTTTTTTTGGGTTGTGGGGGGCGGGGGGGGTATGTTGGGATAGTGAATCTAACTCAATGAATATTCTCCTTATTGTCCTCCTACTACCATTGGGATGCTGATGTCTTACTCTTGATTACACATTCATGATGGGGACTCTTTTGCCCTTTGTTGGTTTTATTGTACTAAGAATTTTAACTCTCCTCTTTCTATTTTTTGCCAAGAAATATCAGTTAACCACCCTAAACATTTTGGAGTCAGCTTGGTAAGAGATGCTAAATGTAGGGCATCATCATGCCGGTAAAAGAAAAAGAAAATTGCGTATTGGGCACATGAAATGCAAGGAATATCAGATTGCAGATTTCATTTTAATCTATGTTTAATTGGTGAAAGCATGAAGCAGGGAGATGGGAAAAGTCCGAAGAAAGTTTACAAGCTTAAACTCAAACAGATTCGGCTTATTTATCTTATCAAGGGAAAAGAATTACGGGAAGTCGGTAATAAAAAGAGTTTCTAGGAAAATTCCCGGTCTCTAACAAGCTGAATGGAGAAGTGGGGAAACTTGGAGAAAGGTACTTTAAAGTGAAGAAAACATAAAAAATATTAGGTTTATCATGCCTGCTTTATTTTATGATATAGGAGGATTAGAAAGGTGGGATGTGAGGAAGCTTTTGGGGGAGAGGGGAGAGATATGGGAAGAGGCGTGTAGAGAAGACATCTGGAACTGTTCTCCTTGATTACATCTGAAGTACTGGCCACATAACTATCCTCATTCCCAAATAAGTTGGCGTAGGCTATATGAATCCATACTGACCAGGTATCTGTATTGTGAGATCATCATGAATTGGTTAGTTTTACGCTGGGTGCTGGCTGCCAGCCTACTATGACCCTCCTTTATCCGGGCTTGGAAAGGACAATGTGAGCAAGCTCACACACATGGAGTTAACTATTGTCAATACCTGAAAAAAGAAAACACTCTCTCTGCTTGAATGAGTATCTGTTTGTAGCTTTGGCTGATATATCTTTTATTATAAAGGACAACTGCTTTTTTGGTTTTATTATATTTTTCTTGTCCCTACCGTTTCAGGTGATTGCCCATCTTTTGAAACCTCGAGGTTGGAAGCCGCCTGTCAGACGGCAATTTTTCTTGGATTGCAATGAGATAGCTGATCTTTGTGATAGTGCAGAAAGAATATTTTCCAGTGAACCTAGTGTTTTACAGCTAAGGGCTCCTATTAAGATATTTGGTGACTTGCATGGGCAATTTGGGGATCTCATGCGCCTTTTTGACGAGTATGGTTCCCCATCAACTGCTGGGGACATAGCGTAAGTGCCTTGACTCAATCCTGCTCCATATTTCTTGTTCTATCCAAGGGGGTGCCCTTTCAACATCCTATGGCTCCGTTCCTTTTCTGTGAATTTGCCACTCTTTTATATGCATAAAGTATACGGGGAACAACAGTCCCAGTATACCTTTACACAATATTGAGAATGAATGAAAATCACCCTTTTTTTTTGTCATCTAAAATTAGCTCTCGCTAAAAGCGTGCTGGTAATTATGGAACACATGCATTGGTTGCTCTTTGTAGAGAATCATTTTTTGTTTGAGCTTCTGAGATCCTCTACTTTGTATACATCTGTATGTGGGAATTTCCCTTTACATTAATAAACTATATACCTTGTCAAAAAAAGCCTGATAAGAGCTACCTAAAGATATATAGCCTTCCCAAGACATGCTAAGAGAAGGGGAAGAATTTAATGAGGAGTGAGAAATCCAACGAAGTACTTTATAATAAGGAAAATGTAAGTACTTTTAAAATTAGTTTGAAATAAGGATGCCAATGTTGCAAAGCGTTCTGGACAAACTTGCACCAGATCAAACAAGAACATTTCGAGGTCAATGAAATAACTAAAAGCATATGCTTACCAGATGTAACCACTCTTTGCATGTTATCAAGCTTGCCCATAATATTTATCTTTTTACCACCTTAAAGTGCAGTTTCAAAGTCTCGTTTTCTCCTGTAGGAGAAACCTTACATATGCCATGCTGGGGTATTGGTGTAGAAATTTGCTTCATCTGATCTTTTTGAGCTATCAAAGTTATTGGGTATCCAAACATATAGTAACTTAAGCCTTGTATACAAGTACAGCAATGTGATATTTTATCGGAATGCTACGGCTGGAAAAAATGGCGGTCAGAGCAGAAAGGACCACATCTTTTTTTGGGTGAAAGGAAGACTCTCGAGCAAATTCACATATAACAGTGACTTGATATGAAATGACATAAAGAAGTGTTGTTTATGAGCAGGTGTTCCTAGATGAACATAGCAGCAGGAATCTGTAGATGAAAAGAACCTACTATGTGCTGTGATTTGATGAGCACAAATAGTAGGATACGAGGCAGACCCCAAACCTTTGCAAGAGAAATGTACAGCCATATGAATAAAGGCTTGTCAAAAGGCATTCTAGGTGTGGAAAATACATAAAAATAGAAGAAAGTCAAGGAAATAGGAGGAGTACCATGGCTATGCAAATATTCATCAACATAGATGAGAGTAATTGAACATTTTGTTGGAAAAGGTAGTAGCCTAAAATACCGTAGTTGGAAGAAATAGGCTGAATAGTTCGAAAAGGTTGAGTTATGCACAAGTTATAACATGGCACCACATTTTGGTGAATTAGATAGTGCATTAGAGAAATGTTTCTTTTGGCGTAGGGTGCAAAAGGGAAGCTATATTTTATTAGCGATATAACTCTAAGATGATGCATTCTTTAAATCAGAAATGGATTACAAAATAGTCCTCTTAACTAAGAGCCTAATATTAGCTGTGGAATTCATAGATGAACATAGAAGCAGGAACCTTTGGATGAATATAGCCTACTATTTGATGAGCACAACTTTTTAGAATACAGAGCAGAGACAAAGCCTTGTGAAGAGAAAGGTACGACTTTGAGCTCTTGAAAAGGCATTGTTGGTATGGGAAATACGTTAAAGTTGAAAAGACTAGAGGAAATAGGAGGGGATACTGCCGTTATCCTTCAAATAATCAACAATATGGACGGCAGACTAATTGAGAATATTGTTGAAGTAGTAATTACCAGCAATTGGAAGAAATAGGAATAGAGTCCGAGAAGAATGAATTGCGGACTAAAAGTCAGAATAAAAGCAAGATTTGGTGGTGCAAGCTGTTACATCCGACAAGTGTAGGTATCACACACTCTTACCACCAAAGATTAGAGCAGATGAGCTTATTGAGTGTTATTGTGTTGGGATTTAAACCTAAGATCTCTAGGTTGCTATTATGCCTCTGCCTCAATCACTCAGCTTTTTCCTTAGAGACAGACATACTCAATATTTATTTGGGTTGTGTTGACAGATAGAGTCGAGGAAGAACAGCTTGGATGTTAAAAACTGATATCTTGGTGTGCTCACTGAGCGCATACTACACGGTAGTGCACAGAAAAGTACAACATAAAGGACCAGCATGGCCAAACTTTAATTCAACTTTCAAATCTGGAGAAAGAGCCGGATTTCTAAAATTTGAGATGGGTGGAGAAGGTATCATCTCAGATGGAGCGAGCAGGTAAGGGGCCCAAGATATCAGGAAGTATGGAGGGAAGTCCAAAGGAAATAAATAGAGGGTGAAGACTATAATAGAAGTTGGAGGTTCAAAAGTAAAACAGACACCACTTCAAGTATATTGCAAAAAAAAGTTTATTATCTTGTAGATGGAAAAAACTTTTGCTCCTGAATTTTGTAAATGACGTTGGAGATTATATGTTATCATGATTTTCAAATGTCAGTACTGATTTGAAAAAATAAAACGTTAGTATCAACCTGTCATTTTAAATGCATATCCTATTTTTGATGTTATTAGATCCCTTCTTAGACTCTTGTAATTTAGTGGTAGTTTTGCTTTCCCCTCTTTGTGTTCTGTTTCTCTTCTACCAGGACTACCATTCTTGGATTGATCATCTTAATCACATTAGTTCTTTTCATGTTAATTTACAGTAAGGGGTCGTTCGGTTACGGGGATAAGGATACTAATCCCGTTATAGAGTTTGAGATTGTATTTATCCCATGTTTGGTTAGGGTATTAGCTAGCACCAATATAAATTTTATACCAAAATGATGGTATCCCATATAGAAGGTGGGATAGCTAACCATCAACCAAACATTGAATAAATTTAATCCTTTACCTTATCCCACCTTATCGTGCGTAACAAACGACCCCTAAGGGTTGGCACTATTTAGTTTGGCTTTCAGAAGAAGGAAGGGAGGACCCACAACACGGAGAGTTGCCGCCAAGCTCTTGTGTCTGTTACATGGGAACAGAGAAACAGAAGAGCGTTTAAGGGGGTTGAGAATGATTCTGTACATTTGAGGGATAGCCTCTTGTCTTCTAGTTTCTTTTTTGGTGCACTCATGAGGTGATTCGATTATACAGATGACTAGATGACTTTTATAGAGAATTATGCTTTTTATTATAGGTTCTGTATACAGGGAGTTTCCCGAAAATCAATAAGTTCTTTTACCTTATAGAACAAAGGTGCAGTTAGTGTGGTTTTAGTTTATTCCGATGCTGATTTTGTTGTATGACTCTTGCATTTTTTTGTGTATGATCATCAGGTACATCGATTATCTCTTCTTAGGAGATTATGTTGATAGGGGCCAGCACAGCTTGGAGACCATGACTCTTCTCCTTGCTTTGAAGGTACCTGTTTTATGTGAATGTTTGTTGTGCTTTTACTTTCTGAATTAATCAATTGATTTTAATGCCGATAAATGGTTGCTTTAGGTTGAGTATCCCCACAACGTTCATTTAATTCGAGGGAACCATGAAGCGGCAGATATCAATGCGCTTTTTGGCTTCCGAATTGAGTGCATTGAACGCATGGTATGATATCATTTACTGGGAAAAAACTCCTTCAGTTTCCGAGTTAGCTACTGATGTTCATATCTGGAACAGGGTGAGAGAGATGGAATCTGGGCTTGGCATCGGATCAATAGGTTGTTCAATTGGCTTCCTCTGGCAGCACTAATTGAGAAAAAAATAATCTGCATGCACGGTGGTATTGGAAGGTCAATTAATCATGTAGAACAGATAGAGAATATACAGCGTCCTATCACCATGGAAGCAGGGTCGATCATTTTGATGGATTTGTTGTGGTCAGTCTCGTCTTTTTTTTTTCTTCTGTCACTAATTTAAACGATCTCCTACTTTCTCACATTAATCTGTGTATCCAGGTCTGACCCAACAGAAAATGATAGTGTTGAAGGATTAAGACCAAATGCAAGAGGTCCTGGATTGGTTACTTTTGGGGTGAGTAATTGTCTTTTGGTATCTTCTTTCAGGTTAATGAAATTGATTTTCACTTAAGCAATTTTAGAATTTAATGTTTTGGAAGCTGTTACATTCTTCTTCAGTTGAATAAACTGTATTACCTTACGAAGGACCTAGTACAGAAGGAACTGACATTTGAACCAAAAAGTCAGCCTCCAACTGCCCTCCATTATTATTATTTTGTCATATTGCTAGGCTGTGTTTTTTTAATTCTTTCTAACTGCAATTTCTTTGAGGATCATTTGTTGTCCTGCCATTTGCGATAATTCTACCTTTTAGCTTAAGGATTTGAGCAATTTATATCTTTTTGTTCAATTTCTCCCTTTCAAGACAATTGCACTCATGAGTCCTTCAAATGGTATATTGGTTGAGTCAGTTGGGGGTCCAAAAGGTTCTTATAGTTATCGGGAATGTCTTCCGTTGTCTGCTGAATTCTGGTTTGTTAATCATAGGTTATTCTTATATAAGGTGTTTGGTTGCGTGCAGTTTCTCTAGCTTTTCCTGTGCCCTCATGTATTTCCCTCTGTGCAGCCTGATCGTGTGATGGAATTTTGCAACAACAATGATCTTCAACTAATAGTGCGAGCGCACGAGTGCGTGATGGATGGCTTTGAACGATTTGCTCAGGGTCATTTAATTACTCTTTTTTCAGCCACCAATTACTGTGGTATGTTATAATTATAGATCTTTGGAAGGTTTTCTACTCAAGTAGTGGTTTTATCTTCATGCAAATATTTGCCAGGTTTCTCTCATATAAAACTTATTACTGCAGGTACTGCTAATAATGCTGGTGCAATCTTGGTATTGGGTAGAGATCTTGTTGTGGTTCCTAAACTTATTCACCCATTGCCACCAGCATCACCTGAAAATTCACCTGAGCGTATGGAAGACACTTGGATGCAGGTTCATTATTTCTCGATCTTTTACTTTGACTCCAGACATATTTGCTTCGATTTATGTTAATCTTGTTTACATTTATTTGTTGGAGTAGGAGCTAAATGCTAACAGACCACCTACGCCAACTAGAGGTCGTCCTCAAACTGCCAATGATCGAGGTTCTCTTGCTTGGATTTAGATAGTAGTGAAGATTGATTCCTACACTTCAGGCTCATGCTAACGTCGGGGAATTCCAGTTATATGTACATAGCATGATGCCATTTCGAAAATGGCAGAGTTATAGATATCTTCTGAAGAGATGAGGCTTCGCTGCCATAGGGGTCTTCGACAGAATTGACAGGCCTCAGACACAGCAAGATTGGATTCACAGGTTGCAGGCGCACCCGTTCATCTTGCTGGAAGCAGTTGGGGGTATAAAATTGCCCTTTGTATATTGAGCCAAGGCAGGTAGAAGGAATTAGAGTCTTCCCCACGTTATCAAGGGTCTGTAGTGCTGGATTTTGTTTTATTTATTTAACTTTTCCGTTGTTAGTGATATATATGTTTTTCCTCGTTTAGATGTATTATTTTTGTCTATGGTAAAAGAGGACTTGCGGTCCCCTATAATACTATTGGTGAGATATATAATCTTGAAATCGTAGTGGGAGTTCTTGTATCATAGAGAGTGTGTGTTTGTGTAATTTGTGATGATACCTTGTACAATGTAAGTACTTTTGAAGAAGAGAAGCTTTCTATCACAAGACAATGAGAAATAGGAGGAATAGCTGATTATTTTTCTCTTTTATTTTCTATGTTACATCTTCCCCAGAAGTTTTCATTGAGCTGAGGGTTTTCGGAAACAACCTTTCTACCTCCACGAGGTAGGGGTAAAGTTTGCGTAACACACCGCCCTCCATAGATTGTGAGATTTTATTGGGTATGTTGTTTGTTGCTGGAAGTTACATTTTGATTGCATCCACTTTCCTTTAGACCAGAATTACTTTGTGCTAACAGTTATGTTGCAAATTAGCCTTAGAATGAAAAATTGTTCCTTGTATTTGGGGTAGGCTTAAAATTATAACTTAAGGGGTCGTTTGGTTGGGGAGCAAGTTACCCTGAATTTAGAATGATGGGATCATAATATGTTACTTAAATATTAAAGGGATTATTTTGTGAATACATTTTAATTGGAGGATGTTTGGTTGGACTAAAAATGAGATCCACGGGGAATAATACAAAATGTGTTTGGTATATACTAGGTAAGCTGAATAAACTTTTATATTCAATTTTGACCTTGAATTATTTAAAGACTTTGGGGGAATGACCTTGGAGAAGGGCATCTTTGTCATTTAGTATTTATTCCGGATTTAATTAATCCTGAAATTATTATTTCATCCAATGTGAGATAGGATACTACCCAATTGTGGGATTAATTAATCCCGAAATTTAACTAAACGCGAGACTAAATAATTTTATACTATCTAATTCCGGAGTTATTTTCCCTTATCCAACATATCAAATGACCCTAAGTATATATTCCTGAGCAGTTTTGAAAGGTGAGCATTTTTAGCCTGCATCAAATATATAACAAACTTTCGCTTTAGATTAAATGAGAACTTTGAAAAGAGGATCTAAATAGGAAGACCAGAAAAGCTTCATCAGATAATAAAAATCACAAATACCAAAAGCTGCACCAAATATCAAATAGCAAAAAAAAAAATAAAGAATTAAAATAAAGAAGAAGCAGAAATCACATCTTAAAAACTATTCCAAATTAACTATAATAATTAGGCACAAATGCAACCAAACAAAAGAGAAAGCCCCGACCAACAAGGGTTGTGGTAGAGTGGTAAGTATTCCTTCATCCTTAATCATAGATCTCGGGATCGAGTCCCTGGGTATAGTGTCACCTTTGTTAGGGAGCGCTTTACCCCCCAATGTGGGACTTCCCGGCGAGAATCCGGATTTAGTCGCGCTCCAATATACGTACCGGCACCGGGTGGGAAATCAAAAAAAAGAAAAAGAAAAAGAAAAGAAAAGAAAGTCCCTAGTTCAAGCCAAGGTTGTCTGCCCATAATGTTCATAACGTGTCCAGGGCGGAGCTAGAATGCTGGAAACGAGTTCGGCTGAACCCAATAATTTTGGTCCAACTATATATTTATCTTAAACGATTATATATAAAATAGGTACAAATTATTAATTTAGAATCTAGTAACTTAAAAAAAATTATAATCCTGAACCCATAAATTTATGACCCCGTCTCTGATTACGTGTCCTATTATTAGTTTGGAAACGTAGCCTAGAATCTAATTCTTTATCTGCATGGCTCTCATGCATTCTCGTAATAACTATACTTTTATATCACAAATCACAGGAAATTAAAGCTGATAAGGAAAAAGGAAAAGATGAATGTTTCTTCAAATATTCTGGGCATTTTCTCTTCACTTTATTTCTTTCTGTGCCACCAAATCATATTATCCGATCACTGTAATAATTGCCTAAAGAAGAAGTTCTTTTATATGAGGATAATAAAGGCGGAAATTTTGATAGTGGCTGATTCAAAATTTTAAATTAGTTGTCGCATAGTATTATTTATTGGTTATTATTCTTTAATTTATAATAAGGAACAGAGTTAGAATTTAAAATTTATAAGTTTTGAACTTGCCGTAGAACTCATAGTACGTTTTAGTTATCTTCACTCTTTCCTCGTTGTTTTCTCCCATCATCTTTTATTCCACACTTCCCTCCTGTCCTTCCCTTTTTATTTTTTATTTTTTTTATACCATTCTCCATTCACAAAATGGGCATATATAGTTTGGTGGAGGCGAAGTTAATATTTTGAGTTTATGAGTTTTGCATTCTGATAAAGACAGTTTACTGGATTTTCGATAAATTAGTTACACATATTAAGTGCATTTTAACAGAAATATAAAATTTGAGTAAAAATTACTAGGTTCTGCCGCTCGAACCCGTAATCAATGCACTTGCTCCGCCCCTAGCTAGGAATATAGAGGTTCATCCATACCGTACATATATGATCAAATTTATACTTGAGTCTCTTGACCTTTTTATGTATTTACTTTCTTATATTTTGAATCTTTTTAGTACGCACTTTGATTCTGCATTACACCAAGGCCAAAAGGTGAAGTGTTTCTTAATGAAGAAGTGTTCCTTTGATGACGTCATTTGAATATGAAATTTCATGCAAATAGATGATATTTAATATATGTAAAATATATCAATCATCAATCGTCCATTAAGAGGCCATTTGTAATATGCTTGGCCTCAAAGGCTAAAGACATGACCACACAACTAGTTTTAGTTAGTGGTCTATTCAAAAAGGAGAAAGATTGAATGCAATTTAAATATTTATTTGNCCCCCCCCCCCCCTCCCTCCTTTCCCCCCTTTTGTGACATCTCATTCGTTGTTTGGTGAGTTATGATGCGATTTGGTATTCCAAATTTAGTGATCTAATTAATTTAAATTTATATCGAGTTAGTTATTAAGAGCGGTAAAATGTTCTTTACGAAAAAATATTTTATTTTCAAGTATTCACGACACCCTCGGTGGTGATGGACTTAATCAAAAGATGCATTATTAAATGTTGAGATTGTTTACTTTGAAAATGGTATTAACAATTATATTTGATTTTGTGGTTCTAAAAATATGTAATTTATTTTAATACTAGTTGTTAGGCAATAGACGCCAAGCATGAACAAGAAAAGTAAGATAAGAATATATGAGAATAGTGGTGTTCAAACCAAGCTGTTACTAGGCTAGGCCTCGAGTTCGCTGGAATTGGGCCTCGAGGTCGAATTGTTACGCTCAATAGCGGGTGGTCGATGAAGGGATAACAATATTGGAGGCTTCAAGGATGACCCTTTATGATGAATAATGAACAATAAGTGAAGAACAATTAATGAACACAATGGATGAAAGTAATAAATCAATGGAATAATTGCGTAGCACGGTTAGGCAAGAGAGCAGAGAATGTTCTTGTTGTATTGAATATTTATTGTATTTATAAAATGACAAGGGCCCCCTTTACATAGAAGGGGAAAATCCCAACATAGTACATGTACAATTATGACAAGGTAATGCTATTGGTACAACTATTTAATGCCTCAGTACGGACTTGTACTATTCTTGCAGATTTGGTCAACTCTAATCACGTGCCCTTGAGAATTTCCCGTCTTTCCATGACGGTCATCGATTTATACTGCCTCGAGGTCGAACACAGGGAACCTTCGATATGCACCCTCGAGGGATGCACCTCGGGACCAAGCTTCGAATTCTGTCCCGAGCTTCTCGAGGCCGGGCGTGGAATGACACAATGTATACAGATAGTCCCCACGTTTCTTAGAATGAAATGATAAGGAACGGTCTTGAATTCTCGCCTCTTCGATTTTCCCATTATGATGTCAGCTATGTGAGATCATTAAATGATGTGACAAAAAGATTGTATAGAAGTCTTTGTGAGCACGATTCTCAAAAATCCCACAACCCACCATTGGTCTCCCTTTCGACTCCTCCAATACACTTTAAGTGACTCTTATAAATACTTCAATTCCCTATCTATTAAACTTTTACAACATCTTCAAACTTTCAAATCTTTGCTAACAGTTTCCTGTCTTCATCCTTCTTCTGTGTTCTCCTTTTCATCAGCTTTCTTTGAAACTTTGATATAACCATGGCCAAAACTTCCAAAACAGTCTCTCAAAAAGAGGAAGCCCCTACTTGGTCACGCTCATCTAAGAGTAAAACAAAAGCTCCTACCCGTATTGAGGAGTGCATTCCTGGGCCCTTCGAGACATCCTCCGATCTTAAAATTGATAAACCTCCTTCGGTACCGGGCCTATGTGAGCCCATATATCGGTACATAAGATTACTAACCGATGCAAAGAGGGTAAATATAGATTGCCACTGGGGAGAGGCGGTGCAAGTGGAAATCCCTTCTTCGGAAGAAAGCATAATTACACACAAAGCTAGTTTCCTCAGCGTATATACGTAGCATTTTACCTTGGGTCCCGTAGATTCTTCTTCTCCGGATAGATCAGGTGATCCTCGATTTTTGCCGTCAATATCGAGTGACGCTTGATCAAATTAATCCTTCTTTCTAGAGAATTGTCTATTTGATCAGACATTTATCTAACATGGTCGAGGGGATGTATTTTACCCTCGACCATTGATTAGATTGTACAACCCTCGTCTCTATCGATGGGCGCTAGTCAAGCTGCAACACTGAGCCACCAAAGCATTCTTTGCCTGTATTGCTGAAGATAAAGACCAGGGGTGGATGAGCCGGTATGTTCGGGTCAGGACCTCAGACCTCATCCCTGCCGAGCAGATGCCATTCCCTGAGGAGAGAAATATGAGACGTAAGTGTCATTAGATTGAGCATGTTTCATCATATGAATGCCTTCCTTTCCCCGTTTTGAACTAATCCCTTTTTTTTCGAATTGATTCTCTTCTGATTGTGTAGCCACCATGTGGTTTCCAAGCGCGTTCAGGGACCTCCCGGGTTAGGTTAAACTCTTGGAGTCTACCTCCTCGTACGATAAGCACATTTGGCATGATTTGGCCAAGACGCGATGGCAGGCCAAAAATCATGGTAAGCCCTTACCACTGTCACTTATAAGTTCCTCATGAGTAGACTTGTTGTTGTTTTAGACTTCAATACCACACAAGAAGATATGTTACTTTGTGTGGTACCCATTTTTTGAGTGCTGTCTCAGTAGAAAAACCGGGTTCTTCTTGGTGTTCCAACTACTACTGTTGCGGAATAATAAAAAGCAGTAAATTAAAAACACATAGATTTTTACGTGGAAAATACCTGGCTCAAAAGGTGAAAAAAACCACGACCTACTCCTCAGTAGGAT